>JAYESA010000007.1:193690457-193882957 GCA_036927795.1 Iris macrosiphon
TCTCATTTATGATATCCTCTATGTTCATTGTATCTAGTGTAGATATCCTTGTTCTCTTGACACGATGGTTACACAGATTGGTATATCCGGATCTCATCATAAGATATTATTCCTTGGTATATGGTGTATCTTGTGCAAGCCTTGTTTCATTGTTTATCTTGTACATGTACAGACACTGATTCTCGGGGAGAGTCACTATCTTCCTGGAGAATCCTATGCCATAGCGTACCATGGTTGGATCCCCTATACCAGTCGAGGGTGGAGAGTATTTTAGTGTAGATATATGATCATATCTTTTTTGTGCATGTCTTGTTTTTATGTGAGTGTTGGTCATACACCGCACGTATGACTAACCAGGCCATTATTTCTGTACAAGTTTTCTTGTGCAAGTTCCAAAGCCGATCATATGTTAAAGCTAGTACTCACACAATTAGTCATTAGTATTCTTGTTCATTGTCATATTGTTATTTCTCGTATTTATTTACAGTATTTCCTTTATTGTATATCTCTTGTATCTATTGTTGCATCTTGTATATTCACATCTATTTACTGTTACATAGTTTATATCATTGATTAGAACTGCTGTTAGAGATGTACTCTGCTCCTTTCCTGACTGGATATATTTTTCTCAGATGACACTGAGGAGTGGTACCCTACACATTACGGGCCTCAGGATGTTATGGGCTTAGAGTTAGAGACCCTGGCTTAGGAGGGGCTCATCCCGACTGAGACAGATGATCCGGGACTTGTAGCTTCTTAGTATTTCTTTTGTACTGAATTCGTCTCCAGCTTATTGTTTAGTATTTCTTCAGACTCATTTATGTTATTTTTGACTCATGAGTTTTTTGTGACTATTCTATTCTTTATCATATTCGTGCTATTCTCCATCTTAGATCTGTGATTGAGTATATTGATATTGTTGGTGGTTTATTATATTGTTAGATAGATTACCCAAACAACGTTCTACCGCCGATTCTACGGCGTAGGCTAGACGTTGTTCCCGACATGCATCCCTAGATTGGGTGCGGGTCGTGACACGTTTTTAGTGGTGGCCCATGCAGGTCTTCGAGGTCACAATTAGTGCGATTCATAGTGGTGCTTTGAATTGAGTGCTATTACGAGCCTGTTTTAGGATATAGGATATCGGCTATAGGCTGAGAATACTCAATCACATCTAGGAAAAATTCTTTTGATTTATTCAACTATTCTTCCTTGATATTGATAATTGATCTTAAACTATCCTTTCCTTGAGTGTCTTATATCATGTGCCATATTGATTCCATTCCAGCTTTAGCTTTGTTTGATAGTGGTGCTTCACATAGTTTTGTATCTGTTTCTTTTGCTCTGAAGCATGGTTTGTTAGCTGAGTCTTTGCTTAGGACTTGCAAGATCATGATCGGGGGAGGCATTATCCTGGTTAATGATATTTGTAAGAATCGGAGAGTTACTCTGGGAGGCCGAGAGTTGAGTGCGTGTTTACTTGTAATGCCACTTCCGAACTACGATATTGTACTCAGGATAGATTGGTTGAGTAGACACCGTGCTAGTATAGATTGTAGAGGAGGTAGAGTTTTGTTTGGTCCGCCAGGAGAGCTAGAGTTCGAGTTTGCTAGAGGAGCTACATAGTAGGGAGAAGGCATTATTTGTGGAGCTATGGTGGAAGACAAGGAGTTGCCGCATCCGTTGATAGCAGAGTTTTTGGATGTGTTTCCTGAGGAATTGCCAGGATTGTCGCCAGATCGAGATATTGAATTCTCTATAGACTTGGTGTGTCACGACCCGCACCCGGTGTAAGGGTACTAGTCGGAAACAACGCCCAGCCTACGCCGCAGAATCGGCGGTAGAACGCTGTCTAAATAAACTATCTAACAATATAATGAACCACCAATAATGATAGTATACTCAATCACAGAACTAAGGTAGAAATGAGCACGAATCAGATAAAGAATAGAATAGTCACAATACAACTCATGAGTCTAAAATAATACATCAATGAGTCTGAAGAAAATTACAGAAATATGCTGGAGACAAATCCAGTACAAAGAATACTACAAAACTATAAAGCTACAACTCCAGGGTCAACTGTCTCAGTTGGGATAAGTCCCTCTTGAGCTAGGGTCTCAGAATCTAAACCCACAACATCCTGGGGTCCATAATAGGTAGGGTACTCCTCAGTGTCATCTGGAAAAATATATCCAGTCAGGAAAGGAGCAGAGTACAACCCTAACAGCAGTTCTCAAATAATGATAAAAACTATGTAACAGTAAGTAGCTGTGGATAAACAAGATGCATAAATAGATACAAGAAATGTATAGACAATAAGGAAGTACTGGAAAGAAATACAATAATGAACAATATGCTGATAGAACAAGAATACTAATGACTAAGTGTGTGAGTACTAGCTTTAACATGTGATCGGCTTAGGAACTTGCACAAGAGTATAATGGCCTGGCTGATTATACGTGCGGTGTATGATCAACACTCACAAGGAACAAGACATGCACAAGGAGGGTATGATCACATATCTACACTAAAATACTCCCCACCCCGACTGGTATAATAGATCCAACCACGGTACGTTATGGCACTAGATTCCCCAAGAAGATAGCTAGTCTCCCCGAGAATCGGTGTCTGTACATGTACAAGATAACCAATAAAACAATACTTGCACCATATACACCATATACCAAGGAATAACATCTCATGACGAGATCCGGATATACCAATCCGTGTAACCATAGTGTCAAGAGAACATGTATATCTACACTAGATACAACGAACATAGAGGATATCATAAATGAGAAACTATCAGAGAATGTACTCGCCTGAAGTCCAATGAACAGTCTCACAAATGTCTGACTCGGTGCCTCGAAGACCTAGATATGGAATACCACATTAATACAAGGTCCCGGAAAGAGAACAAGTCAAACTAGGCAACTTCTAGGTCAATAAGTCAATTCTAAGGTAAAAGTCAACTATGGTCAACTCTAAAGTCCACTAAAGTCAAACATGGTCAAACCCAAAGTCAACCTCACAAGACATCTATAAAATAATATAGAGATAAACTACAATAATTTAGGAATCAAATTAGATTCAAAAAGAACTCACACAAAGTATACTAATAATACAATTAATATATACCCTAAAATAATATATACAACCCAACATTTATATAAATAACATAATATATTATTACAATTATTATTCCTCACAAAACACATATATATATATACATATATATATATACAATTATAATATATAATATATACATTAAATCTGTCAAAGCGTCATTGAAAAACAGTGAATAAAATAGGATTAAATCAAAACAGTTTAAATAGTGACAGTCGGGACTGTCACCGAAGGACTGTCACCGAAACCCAAATAATAAACTGCCACTGCTTTGGTTTTCGCTGACAGTTAAACTGTCGCAGAAAAGCATCGCAGAAAAGCTGCTGTTTCCCGCTGCTGCAATTAATGACAGGTTTGTCATTAATTGCCCGAAGGCTACAGCGGCTGCTATTAGTCGGCTAATTAATGACAGTTTTTACTGTCATTAATTCACTGTCACTAAAACAAGTTATATATATATATAATTATATATATAAAAACAGAATATATAAATAATATATATATATATATAAACAGAATATATAAAACAGTATATATATATATATATAAACCATTAATACAAAAATGTACATATATATATTAATATACACATAAACTTATACCTTCAAATATTTAACAAAGAACATATAATTTACATGGCTAGAAGCACACCTAAAATATTTACATTAATATCCAAATAATTACATAATAATTATAAATAATATAATTACACAATTAAACATACAAATATATTTTATAAAATATTTTATGTATAAATTATATTATTTAACAAGTAGTAACATATATATTTGCATGCAAGAAAGCTACATATTATATTGTATATTATATTAGCACACCCAAAATATAGATCTATGCTACAATAATTACTATAATAAATACACAAAATAAATATTTAATATCCATATATATATACTAATTATAAATGAAGAATTGAACCACAATTAATTAGATCTATACAAAAATACACACAATTGGAGAGTATCTCACCGTATCCCACTAGATCTAGGATACGCATGCGACACGAGTCCAACACACAACTAAATGCACCCCGAAGGACACAAACAGATCACAAATAATATTTATGAACAAATCAAAGCGTCAAAAGTAGATCTATGTGTCCGTGTCAAAATACGACATGTTCAAAGCCCCGTGTCGGAGGAAAACCCCCAAATGACACGTATCACCAAATAGTTGGGATACGAACCACAAGTATCCCAATATGGACATGACACTAGCCTCAAACACAAATCTCATGTTCAATTGATCTATAGGATCAATTGACACACACAACAAAATATAAATTCGGAATTCTAACAAAATTGACACAAAAAGCACCATAACTTTCTCCATGGGTCTCCTATGAACACAAAACAAAGTCCTATGGGTACTACATACATATAGGTTGATTTTACATGATTAAATTTCAGATTTAGAAGCTATTTAAATGGGAAAATCTGAATTATACCTATTGGGAGATGGATTCCCAATGAAACCTCCAATTGAGATGAACTTGCTTCCAAATTGTAGATCCTTTCTCCTCTTTGTAGATCCTTGCTTCCTTCTTCTAGATCCTTGCTTCCTCCTTCTCTAATGGTGAATTGGGAAGAATTTGGAATAAATTTGGTAGGGAATTGGATTGGAAATGGAGGGAATTTGGTAGTGGGAGAATTCTAGATCTAGATTTGGAATGAGATGAGAGGAGAGAGAAATTTCCCCCCTCTTTAATAGGCCGGCCATAGCCCCTCCCCCAAGCAATTGTAAAATGTCCAATGTACCCCTTGGGGCCTCTCATGAAGAAATAATTAAGGAAGGAAGCTTCTAGTCTAATCATTTAATTAATTTAATCCATCTCCTTAACTATGGGCTTTCTAAATGGGCCAAGTCTAACTAATTAATTCATGTTGGTCCATGGGTCCAAACTAAACTAGTTGGGTCCACTAAAATAAGTCCAAAATAATTAAATAACATCCAACAACAATTAAATAATATAACAAAAATTATTTACCATGCACAATATTTATTTAAATAGGAAATTACTAAAATACCCTTTTTCCTAAAATGTGGTAGTGACAAGTCTACCCTCCTTAAAATAATTTCGTCCTCGAAATTCAAAGACGAAAACTACCCCCAGAAAAACACAGAACAGAACTAAAGAATCACAACTAACTAATGAACAGAACATAACTAGAAATAACATACCTCAAGGTACAAACAAATATGGATAACGCTCTCGCATTTCATCCTCTCTCTCCCAGGTAGACTCCCCCGGAGAGTGATGCCTCCATGCGACGCGCACCAAAGGAATAGTCTGGTTCCTCAGCACCTTCTCTCTCCGATCCAGAATCCCAACTGGCTGCTCTGGATAGCTAAGAGTAGGGCCCACCTCTATCTCTGAGTGATCCAATACATGACTAGGATCTGCCACGTATCGTCTCAACTGCGACACATGAAACACGTTGTGCACTCCCTCCAATGCAGGTGGCAAGTCTAGTCTATAAGCAACTGCACCGACCCTCTCTAGAATAGTGAAAGGTCCAATGAATCGCGGACTAAGCTTTCCGCCTCCACCGAAGCGAATCGTGCCTCGTGTCGGAGAAATCCTCAGAAACACCAAACCACCCACCTAGAACAAAACACCACCTTAAGAACTTATCTATAACAAACAACCAAGAACAAGCACACAAAATAAAATCTAAACTATACCTCAAACTCCAAAGGTCTTCGATGGCTATCGGCCCAAAGCCGTTGTCTGTCCTGTGCCACTCGAAGTCTGTCTCTGATCAACTGAACCTTCTCTGCTGCATCCACAACCATCTCTGGCCCAAGCAAAACTCTCTCTCCAACATCGTCCCAAGACAAAGGAGTACGACACCTCCGACCATATAGAGCTTCAAAAGGTGACATCTCTATACTGGCCTGGTAACTGTTGTTGTAAGCAAACTCTACCAAATGAAGATGGTCCTCCCAAGAACTCCCGAAATCTAGTACACAAGTGCGCAATATATCCTCGAGAGTCTGAATAGTCCTCTCTGACTGCCCATCTGTCTGGGGATGATATGCAGTACTGAACTTGAGCTGAGTGCCCAAACTCTCCTGCAAACTCCTCCAAAAATGAGAAGTGAAACGACTATCCCGATCTGAGACTATGCTGACGGGAACTCCATGTATCCTAGCGATCTGCCTCACATACATCTCTGCCAGCTTCTCCGTAGACAAACCCACCTTAAAAGGCAAAAAGTGGGCCGACTTGGTCAATCTATCAACAATGACCCAAATCGCGTCTTTCCCTCCTGGAGATCGTGGTAGTCCGGACACAAAATCCATAGTAATGTGTTCCCACTTCCACTCTGGAATGGGTAATGGCTGAAGTAAACCTCCTGGCCTCTGCCTCTCGGCTTTCACCTGCTGGCACACTAAGCATCTGGATACAAACTGTGCCACTTCCCTCTTCATGCCATACCACCACACACTCTCTCGCATATCCCGATACATCTTGTTAGCACCTGGATGTATGAAATACTGAGAGCGATGCGCTTCCTGTAATATCTCCTCTCGTAACTCCCCACTAGGCACACACAATCTAACTCCATGCCTCAAAGATCCATCCTCTGCAATAGTGAAATCATCCTCCAATCCTGCTCTCACCTGAGCTCTGATACTCCTCAAAGATACGTCATCATACTGTGCTGCCTTGATCCTGTCCATCAAATCTGAGTGTATCTGCAATCCCCACATCTGCATAGCACCACCCGGAACAATCACCTCAATGCCCAAGCTCTCCAAGTCCTCCAACAAATATCGATCCTGCGTCAAGAACATAGCTACCGGATACCTGCTCAAAGCATCGGCAACTACATTGGCCTTCCCAGGATGATATTACAAAGAGATATCAAAATCCTTCATCAGTTCCAACCACCGACGCTGCCTCATGTTCAACTCCTTCTGCGTGAAAACGTACTTCAAGCTTTTGTGGTCTGTGAAGATCTCCACACGCTCTCCGTACAAATAATGTTTCCACAACTTCAGGGCGAATATGACAGCTGCCAACTCCAAATCATGGGTAGGATAGTTCTTTTTATGAGGACGCAATTGCCTGGATGCATAGGCAATCACTTTCCCATGCTGCTGAAGAACACAACCTAAACCCTTTCCCGATGCATCACTATAAATAGTGAAACCTCCGGACCCTGATGGCAATGTCAAAATAGGAGCAGACGTCAACCTCTTCTTCAACTCCTCAAAAGCGGCCTGGCAATCTTCTGTCCAAACAAACTCCACATCCTTCCTTGTGAGTCTGGTCATCGGCTCGGTAATCCTCGAAAAATCTTGCACAAACTTTCTGTAGTAGCCTGCCAATCCCAAGAAACTCCTGATCTCTGCTACCGAAATCGGAGTCTTCCAAGATTCCACTGCTGAAATCTTCTTCGGATCCACTGAAATACCATCACCAGTCACAACATGCCCCAAGAATTCTACCTTGTCCAAGAAAAACTCACATTTGGACAATTTTCCATACAGCTTCTCCTTCCTCAGCACATCCAACACAATCCTCAAATGCTCCTCATGCTCCTCCGGTGTCCTCGAGTATATGAGTATGTCGTCGATGAACACCACCACGAACTTGTCAAGGTACTGGTGGAACACCTTGTTCATCAAGTTCATAAATACCGCCGGTGCATTAGTCAAACCAAACAGCATCACCATAAACTCGAACTGACCATACCGAGTTCTAAAAGCAGTCTTTGGTATGTCCTCCGGCTTCACCTTCACCTGATGGTAGCCTGATCTCAAATCTATCTTAGAAAACACCTTCGCACCACTCAACTGATCAAACAGATCATCAATCCGTGGCAAAGGATACTTATTCTTGATAGTGAGATTATTCAAAGCCCTGTAATCAATGCACATACGCACCGATCCATCCTTCTTCGGTACAAACAATACCGGGGCTCCCCATGGTGAAGAACTCGATCTGATAAACCCCTTATCCTGCAATTCGTCCACCTGCTTCTTCAACTCGACCAGCTCGCTGTTGTTTACTCTATAGACATGCTGCGAAATCGGTTCTGCACCTGGCACCAAGTCTATAGAAAATTCAACATCTCGATCTGGCGGCAATCCTGGCAATTCTTCAGGAAACACATCCAAAAATTCTGCTATCAACGGATGTGGCAACTCCTTGTCTTCCACCATAGCTCCACAAATAATGCCTTCTTCCTGCTCCGCAGCTCCTCTAGCAAACTCGAACTCTGGCTCTCCTGGCGGACCAAACAAAACTCTACCTCCTCTACAATCTATGCTAGCACGGTGCCTACTCAACCAATCCATCCCGAGTACAATGTCGTAGCTCGGAAGTGGCATTACAAGTAGACACGCACTCAACTCCCGGCCTCCCAGAGTAACTCTCCGATCTTTGCAAATATCATTAACCAGGATAATGCCTCCCCCGGTCATGATCTTGCAAGTCCTAAGCAAAGACTCAGCTACCAAACCATGCTTTAGAGCAAAAGAAACAGATACAAAACTATGGGAAGCACCACTATCAAACAAAGCTAAAGCTGGAATGGAATCAAGAAGAATAGAACCTGCGATGACATCTCCGGTGGGTTCCTCCTCTTCGACTGTCATAGCAAACGCTCGTCCCTGCCGAGCACCTCCCTGCTGCTGATGCTGGACAAAACGCTGCTGCTGTATCGGAAGCGGTCCCCTCGGTTGTGCTGCAGGTGGTCTCATCTGTGCCCTCGGAGCTGGAGCTGCTCCCTGAACTGCACGACGAGGACACTCCCTCAATTGATGCCCTTCAGTACCACAATACAAACAAACTTCTAGCCTCTTTCTGCAAACTTCCCAGATGTGGCCGGGCTTCTTGCAGAAGTTGCATAGAGCTTGCTGTAACTGCCTCTGCTGCTGAGGTGCCTGGTGAAAAGGCGCTCTAGCTGGAGTCTGGTTCTGCTGTGGCTGCTGGAAAGGTCTGGACTGGAAATGAGGACGTTTGGCAGATACTGCACTGCCGTTGGCCCCCAGAAAAGAATCACGGTCTCTCTTGGTCTTCAAACCCAGATCCCGCTCAACCTTGCGTGCCTCCGCAAGTATCTCCGAGTATGTCTCATAAAAAGACGGAATGAGAATCTTCACCTCCCAGTTTAGACCCTCTCGGAAACGAATAGCTCGAACCTCCGGCTCCCTCACCAGATACTCTGCAAATCGGCTCAGCCTACCGAACTCCGCAGCGTATTCCTCCACAGACATGCTTCCCTGAATGAGACTCTCAAATTGTCTCCCCAAGTCAAGCCTGTCTATCCGGGCGAAAAACTTCTTCTTGAAACGGTCCCTGAATACCTCCCAAGATTGTCCTGCGTCAACTAGAACCGGCTCATTTCTGAACCAAGTACGAGCGACGTCGAACAGTTGAAGTCCTACCGCCTCAACCTTCAGATCTTCAGAAAGACGGGACACCCTCATAAGACGCTCAATGTCCTCGAGCCAATCATCAGCATAGACGATGCCCTCCGTCCCTTTGAAAACCCTATGCTCCAGTTTCTTGAAGTCCTGAATGTTGCCTGGCCGAAGCTGAGCAACCTGAGGAACAACCTGCTGCTGGACCGGAACTCCTCTCTCAACTACAGCACGAGCAAGCTGATGAGCACTCTCGATGCCCTGCCGTAGAACGTCGGTCTGCCTTTGATGTGCCTCTGACTGAGCCCTCTGTGCCTCGAGCATCTCACGAAACAGAGTAAACATCTGTGACGCCTCTGCTGGCACAGGAGGTGGAGGTGGAAGCCCCTCAGATACAGCTGGCACAGTCCTCTGAGTGGGTGGTGGACCTCCGAAAGCAGTTGACACTCCAATCACCGGAGAAGTGACTGGTGCAGGCCCTCGGGATGTCGCAGACCTCTCAGAAACTGCTCTCCCTTGCTGTGATCTAGTCTTAGGCGGCATCCTGAGACAAAGCGAAAGAAAGAATCAATATGGCACAAGATGTAAGATATTCAAGGAAAGGACAGTTTAAGAGATCAAGTATCAACGTCAAAGGAGAATAGTTGAATCAAAAGAATTTTCCTAGATGTGATTGAGTATCTCAGCCTATATCCTATATCCTATCGCAGGCTCGCAGTAGTACAACTAAGTTGTCGCACTACCACGACATCACATACTTGTGAAGCTAGACCTGCATGGGCCACCACCAAAAACGTGTCACGACCCGCACCCGGTGTAAGGGTACTAGTCGGAAACAACGCCCAGCCTACGCCGCAGAATCGGCGGTAGAACGCTGTCTAAATAAACTATCTAACAATATAATGAACCACCAATAATGATAGTATACTCAATCACAGAACTAAGGTGGAAATGAGCACGAATCAGATAAAGAATAGAATAGTCACAATACAACTCATGAGTCTAAAATAATACATCAATAAGTCTGAAGAAAATTACAGAAATATGCTGGAGACAAATCCAGTACAAAGAATACTACAAAACTATAAAGCTACAACTCCAGGGTCAACTGTCTCAGTTGGGATAAGTCCCTCTTGAGCCAGGGTCTCAGAATCTAAACCCACAACATCCTGGGGTCCATAATAGGTAGGGTACTCCTCAGTGTCATCTGGAAAAATATATCCAGTCAGGAAAGGAGCAGAGTACAACCCTAACAGCAGTTCTCAAATAATGATAAAAACTATGTAACAGTAAGTAGCTGTGGATAAACAAGATACATAAATAGATACAAGAAATGTATAGACAATAAGGAAGTACTGGAAAGAAATACAATAATGAACAATATGCTGATAGAACAAGAATACTAATGACTAAGTGTGTGAGTACTAGCTTTAACATGTGATCGGCTTAGGAACTTGCACAAGAGTATAATGGCCTGGCTGATTATACGTGCGGTGTATGATCAACACTCACAAGGAACAAGACATGCACAAGGAGGGTATGATCACATATCTACACTAAAATACTCCCCACCCCGACTGGTATAATAGATCCAACCACGGTACGTTATGGCACTAGATTCCCCAAGAAGATAGCTAGTCTCCCCGAGAATCGGTGTCTGTACATGTACAAGATAACCAATGAAACAATACTTGCACCATATACACCATATACCAAGGAATAACATCTCATGACGAGATCCGGATATACCAATCCGTGTAACCATAGTGTCAAGAGAACATGTATATCTACACTAGATACAACGAACATAGAGGATATCATAAATGAGAAACTATCAGAGAATGTACTCGCCTGAAGTCCAATGAACAGTCTCACAAATGTCTGACTCGGTGCCTCGAAGACCTAGATATGGAATACCACATTAATACAAGGTCCCGGAAAGAGAACAAGTCAAACTAGGCAACTTCTAGGTCAATAAGTCAATTCTAAGGTAAAAGTCAACTATGGTCAACTCTAAAGTCCACTAAAGTCAAACATGGTCAAACCCAAAGTCAACCTCACAAGACATCTATAAAATAATATAGAGATAAACTACAATAATTTAGGAATCAAATTAGATTCAAAAAGAACTCACACAAAGTATACTAATAATACAATTAATATATACCCTAAAATAATATATACAACCCAACATTTATATAAATAACATAATATATTATTACAATTATTATTCCTCATAAAACACATATATATATACATATATATATATATATACAATTATAATATATAATATATACATTAAATCTGTCAAAGCGTCATTGAAAAACAGTGAATAAAATAGGATTAAATCAAAACAGTTTAAATAGTGACAGTCGGGACTGTCACCGAAGGACTGTCACCGAAACCCAAATAATAAACTGCCACTGCTTTGGTTTTCGCTGACAGTTAAACTGTCGCGGAAAAGCGTCGCAGAAAAGCTGCTGTTTTCCGCTGCTGCAATTAATGACAGGTTTGTCATTAATTGCCCGAAGGCTACAGCGGCTGCTATTAGTCGGCTAATTAATGACAGTTTTTACTGTCATTAATTCACTGTCACTAAAACAAGTTATATATATATAATTATATATATAAAAACAGAATATATAAACAATATATATATATATATAAACAGAATATATAAAACAATATATATATATATATATAAACCATTAATACAAAAATGTACATATATATATTATATACACATAAACTTATACCTTCAAATATTTAACAAAGAACATATAATTTACATGGCTAGAAGCACACCTAAAATATTTACATTAATATCCAAATAATTACATAATAATTATAAATAATATAATTACACAATTAAACATACAAATATATTTTATAAAATATTTTATGTATAAATTATATTATTTAACAAGTAGTAACATATATATTTGCATGCAAGAAAACTACATATTATATTGTACATTATATTAGCACACCCAAAATATAGATCTATGCTACAATAATTACTATAATAAATACACAAAATAAATATTTAATATCCATATATATATACTAATTATAAATGAAGAATTGAACCACAATTAATTAGATCTATACAAAAATACACACAATTGGAGAGTATCTCACCGTATCCCACTAGATCTAGGATACGCATGCGACACGAGTCCAACACACAACTAAATGCACCCCGAAGGACACAAACAGATCACAAATAATATTTATGAACAAATCAAAGCGTCAAAAGTAGATCTATGTGTCCGTGTCAAAATACGACATGTTCAAAGTCCCGTGTCGGAGGAAAACCCCCAAATGACACGTATCACCAAATAGTTGGGATACGAACCACAAGTATCCCAATATGGACACGACACTAGCCTCAAACACAAATCTCATGTTCAATTGATCTATAGGATCAATTGACACACACAACAAAATATAAATTCGGAATTCCAACAAAATTGACACAAAAAGCACCATAACTTTCTCCATGGGTCTCCTATGAACACAAAACAAAGTCCTATGGGTACTACATACATATAGGTTGATTTTACATGATTAAATCTCAGATTTAAAAGCTATTTAAATGGGAAAATCTGAATTATACCTATTGGGAGATGGATTCCCAATGAAACCTCCAATTGAGATGAACTTGCTTCCAAATTGTAGATCCTTGCTCCTCTTTGTAGATCCTTGCTTCCTTCTTCTAGATCCTTGCTTCCTCCTTCTCTAATGGTGAATTGGGAAGAATTTGGAATGAATTTGGTAGGGAATTGGATTGGGAATGGAGGGAATTTGGTAGTGGGAGAATTCTAGATCTAGATTTGGAATGAGATGAGAGGAGAGGGAAATTTCCCCCCTCTTTAATAGGCCGGCCATAGCCCCTCCCCCAAGCAATTGTAAAATATCCAATGTACCCCTTGGGGCCTCTCATGAAGAAATAATTAAGGAAGGAAGCTTCTAGTCTAATCATTTAATTAATTTAATCCATCTCCTTAACTATGGGCTTTCTAAATGGGCCAAGTCTAACTAATTAATTCATGTTGGTCCATGGGTCCAAACTAAACTAGTTGGGTCCACTAAAATAAGTCCAAAATAATTAAATAACATCCAACAACAATTAAATAATACGACAAAAATTATTTACCATGCACAATATTTATTTAAATAGGAAATTACTAAAATACCCTTTTTCCTAAAATGTGGTAGTGACATGGTGCCAGGTTCATAACCAATTTTGTAGCATGTCTATAGAGTAAACAACAACGAGCTGGTCGAGCTGAAGAAGCAGGTGGACGAATTACATGATAAGGGGTTTATCAGATCGAGTTCTTCACCATGGGGAGCCCCGATATTATTTGTACCGAAGAAGTATGGATCAGTGCGCATGTGCATTAATTATATAGCATTGAATAATCTCACTATCAAGAATAAGTACCCTTTGCCACGGATTAATGACTTGTTCAATCAGTTGAGTGGTGCCAAGGTATTTTCTAAGATAGATTTGAGATTAGGCTACCACCAAGTAAAAGTGAAGCCTGAGGACATACCGAAGATTGCTTTTAGAACTCGGTATGGTCAGTATGAGTTTATGGTGATGCCGTTTGGGTTGACTAATGCCCGACGGTATTTATGAACTTATTGAATACGGAATTCCATCAGTACCTTGACAAGTTTGTGGTGATGTTCATCGACGACATACTCATATACTCGAAGACACCGGAGGAGCACGAGGAGCATTTACGGATTGTGTTGGGAGTGTTGAGGAAGGAGAAGCTGTATGGAAAGTTGTCCAAGTGTGAGTTCTTCCTGGACAAGGTGGAGTTCTTGGGGAATGTTATGACTGGTAATGGTATTTCAGTAGATCCGAAGAAGATCGCAGCAGTGGAGTCTTGGAAGACCCCGAGTTCGGTAGCAGAGATCAGGAGTTTCTTGGGATTGGCAAGCTACTACAGGAAGTTTGTGCAAGATTTTTTGAGGATTGCCGAGCCGATGACCAGACTCGCCAGGAAGGATGTAGAGTTTATTTGGACGAAGGATTACCATGTTGCTTTTGAGTAATTGAAGAAGTGGTTGACGTCTGCTCCTATTTTGACGTTGCTACCAGGGTCTGGAGGTTTTAGGTTTCACTATTTATAGTGATGCATGGGGGAAAGGTTTGGGTTATGTTCTTCAGCAGAATGGAAACGTGATTGTCTATACATCCATGCAATTGCGTCCTCATGAGAAGAACTATCATACCCATGATTTGCAGTTGACAGCAGTCATCTTTGCCCTGAAGTTGTGTAAATACTATTTGTACGGAGAGCGCGTGGAGATCTTTACAGACCACAAGAGCTTGAAGTACATTTTCACACAGAAGGAGTTGAACATGAGACAGCGTCGGTGGCTGGAACTGATGAAGGATTTTGATGTATCTTTGCAGTATCCTCCTGGGAAAGCTAATGTAGTTGCCGATGCCTTGAGCAGGTATCCGGTAGCTATGTTCTTGACGCAGGATCGAATTTGTTGGAGGACTTGGGAAGCTTGGGCATTGAGGTGGTAGTTCCTGGTTTGGCTATGCAGATATGGGGATTGCAGATACACTCAGATTTGATGAACATGATCAAGGCAGCACAGTATGAGGATGTATCTCTGAGGCGCAGCAAAGCTCAGGTAAGAACATGATTGGAGGATAATTTGACCATTGCTGAGGATGGTTCTTTGCGGCATGGAGTTAGATTGTGTGTGCCTAGTAGAGAGCTGCATGGGAAGGTAGCATGGGAAGGTATTGCAGGAAGTGCATCGCTCTCAGTATTCCATACATCCAGGTGCCAACAAGATGTATCGGGATATACGAAAGAGTGTGTGGTGGTATGGCATGAAGAGGGAAGTGGTACAGTTTGTATCCAGATGCTTAGTGTGCCAGCAGGTGAAAGCCGAGAAGCAGATGTCAGGAGGTTTACTTCAGCCATTACCCATTCCAGAGTGGAAGTGGGAGCACATTACTATGAATTTTGTGTCCGGACTTCCACGATCTCCAGGAGGGAAAGAGGCGATTTGGGTCATCGTTGACAGGTTGACTAAGTCGGCCCACTTTTTGCCTTTCAAGGTGGGTTTGTCTACGGAGAAGCTGGCAGAGATGTATGTGAGGCAGATCGTCAGGATACATAGAGTTCCCGTCAGCATAGTCTCGGATCGGGATAGTCGTTTCACTTCTCATTTCTGAAGGAGTTTGCAGGCGAGTTTGGGCACCCAGCTCAAGTTCAGTACTGCATATCATCCCCAGACAGATGGGCAGTCAGAGAAGATTATTCAGACTCTCAAAAATATGCTGTGCACTTGTGTACTAAATTTTGAAGGATCTTGGGAGGACCATCTCCATTTGGTAGAGTTTGCTTATAACATCAGCTACCAGGCTAGTATAGAGATATCACCATTTGAGGCTCTGTACGGTCGGAAATGTCGTACTTCCTTGTCATGGGACGATATTGGAGAGAGAGTTTTGCTTGGGCCAGAGATGGTTGTAGATGCAGCGGATAAGGTTCAGATGATCAGAGACAGACTTCAAGTGGCGTAGGACAGACAACGGCATTGGGCCGATAGCCACCGGAGACCTTTGGAGTTTGAGGTATAGTTTTAGATTTTTATTTTGTGCTTGTTATTGGTTGTTTGTTATAGTTTAAGTTCTTAAGGTTGTGTTTTGTTCTAGGTTGGTGGTTTGGTGTTTCAGAGGATTTCTCCGACACGAGGCATGATTCGCTTCAGTGGAGGCGGAAAGCTTAGTCCTCGATTCATCGGACCTTTCTCTATTCTAGCGAGGGTCGATGGAGTTGCTTATAGACTAGACTTGCCACCTGTACTGGAGGGAGTGCACAACGTATTTCACGTGTCACAGTTGAGACGGTACATAGCAGATCCTAGTCACGTATTGGATCACTCGGAGATAGATGTGGGCCCTACTCTTAGCTATCCAGAGCAGCCAGTTGAGATTCTGGATCGGAGAGAGAAGGTACCGAGGAACTAGACTATTCCTTTGGTACGCATCACATGGAGGCATCACTCTCCGGAGGAGTCTACCTGGGATAGAGAGGATGAAATGCGAGAGCATAATCCATATTTGTTTGTACCTTGAGGTATGTTCTGATATGTTCTTTTCTAGTTATGTTCTGTTCTTTGCTCTGTTCTGTTATTTTCTGGGGGTAGTTTTCGTCCTTGAATTTCGAGGACGAAATTATTTTAAGGAGGGTAGACTTGTCACTACCATATTTTCTAGAAAAATATATTTTAATAATTTTATAATTAATTAAATATTGTGCATGTTATATAATTATTTATTGTATTATTTAATTTTTGTTAGATGTTAGATTATTATTTTGGACTTGTGTTAGTGGACCAAACTAGTTTATTTTAGACTCACGGACCAACATGTATTAATTATTAGACTTGAGCCCAACTAGAAGCCCATTCATTAGGAGAATGATTAATTTAATTAAACCATTAGACTAGAACCTTCCCTCCTTAATTATTTCTTTATGAGAGGCCCCAAGGGGTATAATGGATATTACATAGTAGCTTGAGGAAGGGACAAGGGGGCCGGCCTACATATAGAGGGGGGAGTTCTCTCTCCTCTTTTTATTGGAAATCTTGATGTAGAATTTTTTTCAACCAAATTCCTTCATTCCCAAATTATTTTCCTACCAAATTTTATCCCAATTCCTTCCCAAATCACCATTGGAGACTAGTGGAGCAAGAGTCTAGAAGGAGAAAGTAATGATCTACAAAGAGGAGCAAGGATCTACAAGTTGGAGGCCAATTTCATCATATTTGGAGGTTATATTGGGAATCCATCTCCCAATAAGTAAAATTCAGTTTTTCCCTTTATTTAGGTTCTAAATCTAAGATTAACCATGAGAAACTAATCCATATACATAGGCTACCCATAGAATTTGGAATTGAGTTCATAGGAGGCCTATTGAGAAAGTTATGGTACTTTTTGTGTCAATTTTGGGGAATCCGAGATTGACACTTGTTGTGCTTGTCAATTGGTCCTATAGATCAATTTGACACGTGTTTGTGTATTTTGGGCTAGTATTGTGTCCATAATTGGGTACGTGTAGGTCGTATCCCAATATTTTGGTGATACGTGTTGATTTGGGGGTTTTTCCTCCGACACGGGACTTTGTGCATATCACATTTTGACACGGACACATAGATATATGTTTGACTCTTCGTATTATTCATATATATTAATTTAGACTTGCTCGTGTCCTTCTGGGTACGTTTGGTTGTGTGATGGACTCGTGTCGCAAGCGTATCATAGATCTAGTGTGATACGGGTACGATGCACTCCACATGTTTGTTGCATTTCAATTCTAGATCCATTTTCCTTTGTTCTTAGTTATTGGTAATATATATATTTCTATGTATATGTATAAGTATATGTAATTATATGATACCATATTGTTATATATGTATATAGCTATATGATTGTTTGTTTATATGCATTTTGACCTTATGTGTATCTATAGTATATGGTAGGCATAATTATATATAAACTAGTTATATATTATTATGTATATATGTATGGATTTATGTATGAAGTCGTGGATATACTAGTGTATCTAGTATCTATTTGCAAATGTTCTTATATATGTATGTAGATATACATCTATATATATCTATATGTTGGTTATGATATTGTAGTATATGTATGTTATATATACATGTATATATATAGGTGATGCTATATATTTGTATATGTGAGTGTGTATATATATATATATATATATATATATATATATATATATATATATATATATATATATGCTAAGGGAGGAGGGTGTTTATGGATAGGTTGATATATATACGTATATATACAGTATAGGTATATATGCATAGGGGTTGTGTTTGTGTGTACGTTGTGTGCTCGTGTGGGTGATGGACAAAAGGAAGAGAAGCAGCAGCCGCAAAAGAGAAGAGCAACAGCAACCGCAAAGGGAAAGAGCAGCAGCAGTACCAAAGGAAGAACGACAGCAACAACAATAAAATAGAAAGAGTAGCAGCAGCAGCAAAAGAGAAGAGCAGCAACTACAGTAAAAGAGGAGCAACAACAGAAGTGAAAGAGATTGAAGCAACATCAACTTCAGCAAGGTTTGGCTCAGGTAAGGTTAGCTATTTAGGTGGTTGATTAATAGATAAGTTAGTCTCTTTAGTAGTTAGTTTGATAGTTAATTAGTTGTTAGTAGTTAGATATGTATACATATAGTTTAGCTATATTAGTTAAGTTACTTAGTTTAGTTAAATAACTATATGTATATACTTGTGATTGATTAGTGAGATAGATCTACACATATATATTTATGTATCTTTGTTATCTATATAGGTAGGTATGTGTATACATGTATATACGTATTAGTGGTTAGAGATTAGTATAGTAGGTGATATTGTATTAGATAAATACATATTAGCTTATGGTTTGAGTTGGGTAGCTAATATATGCTAGAGTGATATTACCTTGAGATACCAAGGTAAGTGTCAAGGTATTGCGGGATACTCAAGGTATATTGAGTTTGGGTGTCGAGTTGGAGGTTTAATGGCGCGATACCGAGTTGGTTCAAAACCAAGGTATCCATTTAGTAATTGTAATTAGGATTAATATATTTAATATTGTTTGGATATATATATATATATATATATATATATATATATATATATATATATATATATACACTAATTCATACCTCTTGTTTGCGTATCTTGCGATACAGTATCGTAGTATCCTAGATTTAGCTTATTTGGCCTAGTTTCATAGTTTATGAACCAAATATCATTGAGATAGACTCATGCAACATAGAAATAGGTAGTTTGACCGGTTTGACTTAGAGTTGACATAGTTTGACTGTTTTGACTTAGAAATGGCTCTTTGACCTAGATATTGACTAGTTTAACTTATTTTTATTACGAAACCTTGTATTGATATTGTATTCTATATCTAGGTCTTCGAGGCACTGTATCAGACATCTGTGAGACTATTCACCAGACTTCGGACGAGTATATTCTCTGATAGTTTCTCATTTATGATATTATCTATGTTCATTGTATCTAGTGTAGATATCCTTGTTCTCTTGACACGATAGTTACACGGATTGGTATATCCGGATCTCGTCATGAGATGTTATTCCTTAGTATATGGTGTATCTTGTGCAAGCCTTGTTTCATTGTTTATCTTGTACATGTACAAACACTGATTCTCGAGGAGAGTTGCTATCTTCCTGGAGAATCCTGTGCCATAGCGTACCATGGTTCGATCCCATATACCAGTCGAGATGGGGAGTATTTTAGTGTAGATATGTGATCATACCCTTCTTGTGCATGTCTTGTTTTCCTGTGAGTATTGGTCATACACCGCACGTATGACAAACCAGGCCATTATTCCTGTGCAATTTTTCTTGTGCAAGTTCCCAAGCCGATTACATGTTAAAGCTAGTACTCACACTCTTACTCATTAGTATCCTTGTTCATTGTCATAAGGTTCATTCTCGTATTTATTTACAGTATTTCCTTTATTGTATATCTCTTGTATCTATTATTGCATCTTATATATTTATATCTATTTACTGTTACATAGTTTATATTATTGATTAGAACTGTTGTTAGAGATGTACTCTGCTCCTTTTCTGACTGGATATATTTTTCTCAGATGACACTGAGGAGTAGTACCCTATACATTACGGGCCTCATGATGTTATGGGCTTAGAGTTAGAGACCCTGGCTCAGGAGAGACTCATCCCGACTGAGACAGATGACCCGGGACTTGTAGCTTCTAAGTATTTCTTTTGTACTGGATTTGTCTCCAGCTTATTGTTTAGTATTTCTTCAGACTCATTGATGTTATTTTTGACTCATGAGTTTTTTGTGACTATTCTACTCTTTATCATATTCTTGCTATTCTCCATCTTAGATCTGTGATTGAGTATATTAATATTGTTGGTGGTTTATTATATTGTTAGATAGATTACCCAAACATCGTTCTACCGCCGATTCTACGGCGTAGGCTGGGCGTTGTTCCCGACTTGCATCCCTACACCGGGTGCGGGTCATGATAGTTCCTGTTAGCATGAAGAAGGAAACACACACCACTGCTTCCTAAATCCTTCAATCACCTATTAACAGTTTAAGAAAATATTTTTGTTTCTCACACAACCTCTCTCATAATAAAGCAGATACGACTACAAATTACATTAATGCTATATTAACTTATGTATCAAGTTATAAAGATGATGGAATCCAAGAAAGATGAATACCATAAGAAAAGGAACGCGGGCAAGGAAGATGACGACTTCGCAGTTGGGTCGTTGGGTCATCGATGCTCGCACTCCGGTGATGATCAACCGATGTTGCTCGCTGGACAAAAATGGTAGAGGAGGCAAGATCGAAGAGCGGTCCGGACAACACCCATTATCGAGGGGTGAACAGAGCTCAAACACCACGGGAGTTTCTGAACCGCTACCAAGAAGCGCAGCTCCGATGTCGACATTGCTTCACTTGGAATGGTGGCTCGAGTTGGAGGTTTAGAGAGGGGGATGGTGAAGAAGTAGAGGGAGACAACTTTATCTTAGGTTTGGTGAAAGGGAAGAGATGAAGAACAGGTGATGTTATATAGAGGAGTGGTTAGGTTAAGCTCGGGTGATCGAACTACTGAGGAGGGGAATAGGCGGTCGGATGAACGGTCGGATGGTGTTCATAGCGCCGTACGGCGTGCTCCTGCAACTTGCTATTCCATAGCGCAGTAGTACCTACAACCAATGGAAGGAGCGAAGCATGAACGGTCAGAAAGAAACCCTAATGGGGATCGATTTAGTTGCAATGCTGGGTTGGGTTGGCTTAAGGGCTTGGGTTGAACTTTTGTTGGTTTCAATAGTGTGGGCTGGCTTAGGGTTTAGGTTTAAGTGTGAGCCTAAGGGTTTAGCTTTAGCCCGGGTCCAGAGGTGAATAGGACTATGCAGATTGGGAAAATGGGCTGCAAGAAGTTAGAAAGAGAAAACAAAAAGGAAGGAAAGAGGGTGCTTAAACTATGAGAGAAAGGCATGTGGGTCCAGTTGTCATAAGTGTGGTTAGTAGTAAATAGAAATGATACTACACCTAAGTTTCTAGCAAATGGTTATCAAGAGATGAGATTTGGTTTGCCTGGAGTTATGGTGGCCATCTAACATATTCTTATATGTATCCAAAAATCCAAGGGATTAACATAATTAGTAGTATTAACCTTAACACTAGTTATGAAAAATAAAAAGATCATTTAATTACCAAAGCTACTAAAATATTAACAATAATATTTTATTTAATTTTTTTAGAGGTGGGTTTTATATTATGTCCTTGTGATATGATTATATGTCTCTCTAATTTCTTACATTTCTAGTATTTTATATCCATCTTGTATCTTCATTACTCACCATTTTATCGTCTTTACCAATATAATTAGAACTGCTGTTAGTTTATGTGCTTTGCTCCAATCTTGACTGGATATATATTTTAGATGATTTAGAGGACTTCTTTCCTACTTTCTACGGACCGGGAGTAGTCGAGGGATACATCCAGGAACCTCAGGAGGACCCCGTTCCCGTAGAGGAGACACTAACAATGAGAACCTCTCACTGAGGATGAAGTCGTACAAATTGATCTGGGCGACGAATTCTCCCTTAAACCGATCTTTATCAGCAAGAGTCTGTCTGATGGGGATCGGAAATCCCTGCTACAACTCATCAGAGAATACATCGATGTCTTCGCCTGGAGTTACGAAGATATGTCGGGACTGGACCCCCAAATTATGGTCCACAAACTCAACATCTAGCCGAACGCTAAGCCCGTCAAGCAACAACAATGGTTGTTTTGGCCGGACATCATGAATACCATCAAAGTTAAAGTCAACAAACTGATAGCTAGTGGCTTCGTCCACGAAGAACAATATCCGAATTGGGTAGCCAACATCGTGCCCGCCGTCAAAAAGAACGAAAAGATCCAGATATATATTGACTTCTATGATCTAAATGCGGCATGCCCTAAGGACAAGTTTCCCCTTCCGATCACAGACATAATGATCGAAAACACTTGTGGCTTCGAGCGCATGTACTTCATTGACGGGTTCTTAGGATACAATCAAATCAAGATATTTTCTGACGACGAGAAGCACAGTTCATTCTGAACGCCGAAGGAGTGTACTGCTACACAATTATGCCCTTTGGTCTAAAGAATACCGGTGCTACATACCAGCGAGATATGAGCACCATCTTCTGTGAACATCTACGCAAGACGGTGGAGTATTATGTTGATGACATCACCGTCAAGAGTCACTCCAAAGTTGATCACCTCTGGGACTGAATTCTGTGTTCAACCTCATGTGTGCGCACCAGCTCAAGATATATCCCACCAAATCCTTCTTAGGAGCATCTAGCAGCAAGTTCCTGGATTTCGTCATAACTTCGAAGGGCATCCACGTAGACCCTAACATGACTAAAGCAATCATAAAAATACGCCGACCGAAGAACCTCAGAGAACTTTATGGCCTTCAAGGAAGACTGGCATACATCAAGAGGTTCATATCAAATCTCTCTGGAAGTTGTCAGTCATTTACTCAGCTTATGAAGAAGGGAGTCTCCTTTGTCTGGAACAAATAATGCTAGCGTGCCTTCGACGACATCAAAGAGGATCTCATAAACCCCCTATGTGTTGGTGGCCCCCGTTGTGTGAAGACCCTTCTTACTATATATGTGGGCAATGGATTACTCCCTAGGGGCTCTACTAGTCCAGACAAGCGATGCAAGTCAAGAACATGCCATTTATTATCTCAGTAGAATGATGGCCGGCGCAGGGCACAGGTACAACCCCATCGAGAATGAGTGCCTCGCTCTAGTCTTCGTTGTTCAGAAGATACGACATTACATGGCAGGACAAACCATCCATGTGATCTCGCGAGTTAATCCGCTCAGGATTCTTATGACTAAACCCGGAGCGCTTAACTCTCTCCTAGCCACATGGGTAATACTGTTATCACCATACGACATGATATTTGTCCCACAAAAGGCGGTCAAAGGCCAAGTATTGGCAGATTTTTTTGCAGCCTATCCTGTACCGAAAACCTCGAAGCTCTACGAGGAGATCCAAACGAAGTAGCGAACTCAAACATGACCACAAGCGCAGATGTCGTTTGGCGAATGTTCTTCGACGGTTCTTCAAGAATAGGGCCTAAAGGCAATATTGTCATTGGCGTCGGGATAGTACTAATTTCCCCATATGATCTGGTCATCTACCGCGCTTACTCCCTCACAGATCCATGCTCAAACAATGTAGAAGAGTACAATGCCCTCGTCATTGTAAGCCCCTGATTTTTCAAAAATATTAAAATTAGGATTTTTAACAATTTTCTGGAATTTTCTGAGAATTTTTTGAAATTAAAATCAGGGTTTTCAAATATTACATGATTTTTAATTGATAATAAACAACATTAAAATATTATGTAAATAATATTTTTGAGTGTAAAATGAAAAACTGGACTTAGGGTAATTTTTTAAAATTTATTGGACCCCAGACCTATTTTTAAAACACCTAAAACTATTTATTTAATTAATTAATTAATTAATTATTAATTGTTTTATTATTATTATTATTATTATTATTATTATTATTATTATTATTATTAATATAATTTAAACCCAGCCCACTGGGCCCGGCCCACCGGACCCAGACCCAATCCGGCCCGTTTCCCCCAGCCCGGCCCACTGGGCTGACCCGCGGCCCAACCCGCTACCGGGTCGGGTCGGGTCAGTCAGACCCGACCCGCCGCCCGCCCGCTGACCCGGTCCCCGCTGCATCTCCCCACGTCTCCGCCGGAATCGCTCCGCCGCCGGATCCGCCGCTGTGAGCGCCACCCCCGCCACGACGCAACCGCCTCCTCCTTCCCCTTTAAAACCCCCGCAGCCCCACCCTCGCCACCGTCAGCCACGACCCCCACCACCGTCGACCGCCCGAGCCGCCCCGACGCCGGCCGATCCCGCCGCCTGGCCCCCGACCTCGCCGCTGCAACCCTTCCTTCTTCCTCCCCTCTCCTCCGCCTGCCTCCGGCTCCGGCGCGCGAGCAGCAGCCGACAGCAGCGGGCAACGCCTCCGCCCACCTCCCGTCGGCTCCGCCGCCACCAGCCGACGCCCAGCAGCCGACGAGCCGCCCCCCAGCCTCCTTCGGCGCTCCTCCGGCCGGGCCGCTGCCGAAAATCTCCAGAAACCCTAAATTCCCAATTCGTCGTGTCGTGTCGGACACGACACGGACACGAAATTCCCTGTTTCTTGAGCCCTGTTCAGGTACTCATATCTTTCTCCTCGCTGCCCCGTTTTTAATTCCGTAAATTGCGTTGGGAAGCCTGTATGACCCTCTCGGTGCCCGGACAAACCGTTCGGGACATCGCGTCCTGTGGTGATCGCACACCGCGATCCAAAAACAGGAAAAACCAGACCCTGTTTCACCCCGGAACTGAGTGCGTCCCGCCAAACGGGACGACTTGGTCGCGTGCGGTCTTCACAGATATGTGCGCATCGTCGATACGGACGTGTGAGATTTCGTGGAAGCTGATTCGGGTGTGCGTGCACACCGGAATTAACGCGTATCCGCGGATATCGTCCCGTATCCGCCTTTTCTATAATTTGCCCTAACTTCTTGTACACTCGTCAGATCGAGACGAAACTTACGCCATCGGACTCGTAGCGATACGCTGGTCCTGTGGGTCAAGTTTGGTTCGATTCTGAGAACGTTGACGAAATCGCGTGTCGCGGGCCCCACAGGCCCCGCTCGACGGGCGATTTTGTGTTCGGCTCATCGGAATCCAAATCTGGAAGTTCTATTGGGTTCGTATCAGCATTCCTGACCTGTTGACACTAAGTTTGGTGAATTTGGAGACCTTTGACCTGGACACATTTTTCGGTGCAAAGCGGGCCCCCCGGCAGACCCCGTTTTGACCCGAAACTGCCGTTTTTGCCCTTGTCTCCAAATTGGACCCAAGGACAGGCGTTTCTAGCTTTTTGACATCTTCTGAGAGTGATGGTAATGTCTATTTCAGCTTTTGGACTCATCTCTGGAATTTTCCCCCAAGAGCCAATATTAATCAGATCCAAAACAACAGGCAAGTACCTGCACTTCAAGTTTAATCTTTATGTTGTGATAAATAAATTCTCTGCTTTATTAGTACCATTGATGATTACACGTAGAGTTAGAACACTGGACTTCATGTCTTGAATATTGGATTTCATGTCTTGCTTTTCGTGTCGGGCGGGAGAATACTAGGAGGCATGTGGTTTACCCTTCCCTTGTCATTGTGTGCTAGCTGTTGGTACGCGACTGTACCATCAGCCTTATACTTGATTATTCCCCTTATCATTGTGTGCTAGTCGTCTATGACGGCCTTATTAGCCTTATAAACCCCTACATGCCAACTATGTATTCTAAATACACAAGTCACGCACATAGTTTCTTGTCGTGTTGCAGTTCTTATTGTCTTGTTACAGTTACATTTCCTGTCACATTTTATTCCTGTTTACTCATATTCCTGTTTATAATATTAACTCTTAGTTATTGTTGTTTCTTTATGCATATTCTCAACATGATGCTTAGTCAGTTATTTTCTACCTGTCATAAATATTTAGTTTAATCTTGTTGTGCATTGTGTACTTTGCTCCTTTTCTGACTGGATCCGTTGATTTAGGCGATGATGAGGACCTTGCCCCTACCTATTATGGCCCCTATGAGGGAACAGATGACACATATGAGGAGCCAGTTTCCACCCAGGAGACTATTTCTGCAGAGTAGTTAGCAGTAGCTTTTATTTATGCTCTTTATCTTAGTAATCGGGTTTGTCCCCGATTTCATTCCTGGATTATGTATTAAACATTTGAGTTGTTGTCACATTTATTTCATTCGAAATCTCAGCATTCTTTTCCTGTTATCATCCTTGCCTACTTATAATTTTGTGAATGAGCTAGATGTTATTTAACTGTGGATATGACCTAGACAGCGTACTACCGCCGACTCTGCGGCGTAGGCTGGACATACCCACATACTCGTGCCCAAATATCCGGGTGCGGATCGTGACAGTCATCGGGCTCCAATTCGCTAAACAAGTGGGAGTTGACTACCAGGAAGCCTACGACGATTCCAAGCTGATAGTCAATCAAGTCTGAGGTGAGTACGAAGTCCGAAATAAAGACTTGATTCCCTACCACTGAGATGCGCTCGACATTATCTCCACCTTCAAGGGGTTCTTCATAGAGCATGTCCCTCGATTACAAAATATCGAGGTTGACACCCTGGATTACAAAATATCGAGGTTGACACCCTGGCTGGCCTCACAACCTCTTTAGTTGTTCCAGACAATACTCATGAACTGATCACCGTGGTCAGTTAAGAGCTGGTCTGCCTGAAGAACAACCTCTGTCTGTGCCTGAGCTACTCAGTAGAGACAAGCACCGACTCACAAGATTGGAGACTCTCATTCATCAACTACACAGTCTATGGAATTTTTTTCGAGAAACCAAAGGAAGCCACTTCCATCAGAAGACGTTCCCTCCGGTTCTATTACGATACGACTACCAAAATATTGTATCGTCATTCATATGACGGTCTTCTGCTACGATGCCTATCGAATACAAAAGCAAAGCAGGATCTCCAAAAGGCTCACGGTGGGGTATGCGGTGCCCATCAGCCAGGACCCAAGCTACATGACCGTCTTCGAAGAATGAGTTACTATTGGCCGACAATGGTCGCAGATGCTGTCAACTACGCAAGGAAGTGCCAAGCTTGCCAAATCTACACTGACTTCATACACCAACCCTCGAAGTTCCTACACCCGACCATTATGTCTTGGCCATTCGAAGCCTGGGGCATGGACATTATAGGACCAATCAATCTACCTTCGTCTAAGGGACATCGGTTTATCCTCGCTATTACCGAATACTTCTCCAAGTGGGCAAAAGCCGTACCACTCGTTGAAGTCAAAACATCAAACTTGATCAGCTTTGTCAAGAATCACGTCATATACCGCTTCGACTTGCCACAGAGGATCATCTACGACAATAATCCACAGTTCATAAGTCACACTTTTTATCGGTTTTGCAAAAAAAATTGAATTCAGAATATAGCCTCAACGGCCTACAACCCAGCAGCAAATGGTCTGACGAAAGCATTCAACAAGACCATCATAAAGCTATTCAAAAAGTTTGTGTCATCTATAAGCGCGACTAGAATGAGAAGCTAGGTGAATATTTCTGGGCTTATCGAACAATGGTCCAAATATCTACTGGCAGCATGCCATTCTTCTTGGTCTACGAGTGCGAAGCGGTACTCCCCCTAGAGGTCCAAATTCCCTCGCTCCAATTGGCTCTCTCCAACCGGCTAACCGTCGATGATAATCATCGCCGACGGCTACAAGAATTAGAAGCTCTCGACTAGAAATGCCTCTTAGCTTAATAGCGCATTGAGCTGTACTAAGCGCGCCTCTCAGGAGACTTCAACAAACGGGCTAAGAAGAGGACCTACCATGTATGTGACCTCATCCTGACTGTAAGTTGGCCGATGGTTATGACCCACAAGACGGCGGACAAGTTCTAATCCAAATGGGAATGCCCCTTCGTCGTAGAATCTAATTCTCCAATGACGCTTACCGACTAGCAAAACCTAATGGAGACTTGCTTATGATTTCCATCAACGACAAGTTCCTAAAAAAGTACTATGTCTAAGGATTGGCGTGTACTTCTCTCTATCCCCACCAAGACAACAAAATTATACATGGTTTCCACTTTTTGTTATTCATCCCCATCGAGTGCTTATGCACGACATTAACCTTCCTCAACAAGCCATTATCAGTATTCAGGAGTCCCGGATATGCAACAGATAATGGATCCTCAAAATTTTTCAAGCGGAGAAGTTCTTAGGTCCACCTGCACACTCCCGCAAGGACCACTCAAAAACCAGTCTCATTAGACACTAGCCATATACATATTACCTCTGAGCTATCGGCCTAACGACCGCCCCAGCGGAGTAACCCTCAGGTCGATATATATTTCCGGGTAGACCATACTCAGCAAACCACCCCTCGGTGAGTTGCTAAGAAAATAGTTTACGTCCATATTACCTCTGAACTATTGTCCTGATATTTCTCTCCAACTGAGTTTGCCATATCCATATTACCTTTAAGAAAATATTTTAGGTTTGGCTATCGATTATCACGTCCATATTACCTCTGATATCGGTTATCATCTCAACTTATCACCCATACTTAACTCTAAGAAAGCTAACGGTGTTAAGTCCACAAAACCTGCCACGTCAATTTTACCTCTGGCAGGGCTAGTCTAAAACCTATTACTTGCACTCAAGTGCGCAAGAAGTAATGGGTCCACAAAACCTTTCACGTCCATATTACCTCTGATAGAATTTCGTCTCGAACTTATTACTTGAACTCTCGTGCGCAAGAAGTAATAAGTCTACCAAAGATCCTCCAGCAGAATGTTCTCAAAGGAAGCAAATAATTCACGTCCATATTACCTCTTAACTATGAGTTTTTCATGTTCCCCATCCAAAGAAAAAAGCCACGTACATATTACCTCTGGCTCATTTTATTTTCCTTCCACAAAAATACTGGGATCGTACCTAACCTCTCGGTATGTCTATCGATTAGCTCACGTCCATGTTACCCCTGATCTATCGTCCTCACATCCTCTCCAGTAGGGTTTGCCATATCATTCTTACCTCTGATCAAACCTCCCTACTTGACTATCGATCATCACTTCCATATTATCTCTGATATCGATCGTCGTATAAACTTAGCACCCGTACTTAACTCTAAGTGCGCTAGCGGTGTGAAGTCTACCTAATTTGCCACGTCCATATCGCCTCTAGCAAGGCCTGTTTCGAATCTATTACTTGCACTCAAGTGCGCAAGAAGTAATAGGTCCACTAAAGATCCACCAGTGGAACGTTCGTGAAGACTACGGTGTTGTGCTACGTCCATATTACCTCTAGTACAATACCCAAAGTCCACAACATATAATATGACAAATATAAAGAAGAAATTATGAAAAATAAGAGACTTTATTAATTAATTAATTAATATTCAAGTCATGAGTACATATGATGGAAATCCATTACATTCAAGATTTTTTTATTCGTATTCAAGGTCATGAGTACATATGATGTAAACTCATATTTAGGGTTTCCATGAAGTCTCGCTGATGCGAACCTTTTTTTATTAGAGGCGCCTCTTCGTGCTGTCGTTGCTACTGAGATGAGTCGAGCCCGCAGCAGAACTCAATACTTTTTGGATCATCCCTCCACGGTGCAAACCTCAGTATATGAAAAAGAATCCATACTGACGGATAGCAAGGAAGGAGCAGGAGAAGGCGCTCTACAACCATGCAGAAAGATCGAAGACATGAATGGTAATTAATCCAAATCATGTCATTGACGCCGCTGGCCCCCGGCCGGTAGCAAGCCGCATAAAGGAGAGAAACACAGCTATCACGTTGCATAGATAGGGACAACTCCGCGCATGACGCAAGATGTTCATCCTCGTCTCCTGGATCAGTTCTTGGAGAATCGTCCTCGCCTCATGGATCAGTTCTTGACGATGAACCGTCGTATAAAGTTGGCATTCTCTTTGAATGACGGGTTCTATGATATCCTTCCATGCTCTATCTTGGACACCGCGAAAGGTGGTAAAACCTTCATAAGGATAACACACATCAGTCTCTAATGAAGATTGCAAAAAAAAAAATGTATAGTGGCTGCATGACCACTTCCAAATCACAGCCACGCGCATGTGGGGACATCTCGAGATAGGCAAGTCCGCACACATGAGAGATAGAAACTCTCAGCCATGCGGCCAAGCCGCAGATAGACCAATTCCTCATCCATGCGGCCAAGCCACAGATAGGCCCTGTACGCATGTTGCGGATGACTGCACAGCTCCACGGCAGAACTCTGTGGGGGCGGGGATTGTGCGTGTTCTAGATGATTTCTTATCCACACCACAAGGCCGCGTACTTGTGTCTCTGTGTGCGTGTCCCTTCCACCATGACACTCTCTCTTACCTCTAAAGAGAACGCCATCATCAGGGGGCCACGGATCGACGCCGCTCCTAACAGACATCAGGACAAGGGAAACAGTAGCCCTCGGCATCTTCTTTCGCAAAAAAAGGGGGAAACCGAGAGACAAAAGTTCTCTCTCCTTCTCCATAGCCCGCCTATTTATAGGCTCCTTAGGCGTGTAAGAAGATCAAGGCGATGAATGAGGCAGTTATAAGGATGAACCGGACGCTTCGATTTACGTGGTCCACATTTATCTCCTCAAAAACTATTGTTGACTCAGAGTCCCAAGAAGATCCTCAGAGATGGAGCTGAATCCTGCATTAAATGGAGATTTGACAGCCTGGCAAAGACTCGTCTATGTGACCCGCCCTCCATGCAGCCCAAGGTCATTTCCTCTATGATTCTTATTCAAAGTAACCCAAACTTATCAGTTTAAAAACTTTGAAGGGGGTCTTGTAGAAGCATGAAAAATCTACATCCATGCGCTCAACGAACATGCACCACACAGTCGATTCCGAAAAAACCAGGCCGTTGGATGACCATGTGGCCAAAAAAAAGCAGCATCCATGTGCCCCCTAATATTGATTGCCTAAAGGCCTGATACCAAGATTACGTCTGAGAGAGAATCCGGAAAAAAAGAATTTTCTGAATGCCTCGAAAGATGTGAGCACACTGAGCGACAAGAATCTCTTGTCAGACTAATGATGACTCCTGACATGCGTGCAACGCCACGTGTACGAGGCCATATGCATCCCAGAGTCCATACGTCTCTGGCCTCATACGTCCCAGATTCTATGTGTTCCATGCGTCTCTGGCCATGAGTTCCAGACTCCATGCGTTCTATGCAACTCTGACCCCATGCGTCCCAGATTCCACGTGTCCCATGTGCCTATGGCCCTATGCGTTCCAGACGCCATGCGTCCCATACGTCTCAGACTCCAAACATCCAATGTGGCAAGGTTCCCTGAGATAAAATATTTTTGTTACGATTCTCTCCAACTAAATGTGGGCTACGTGTCAAGCTGACCAAGTCACGCAATCGGAAGACGAGAACCGCCAAAATCTTCAGTAAATAGCAAATCCCAACAAAACGTTCATGTGGCAGCGTGCCCTAGACTCAACCCATATTATGCGTCCACAGTTACAACCGTATTCTGTTGAAGGAGTCCCATGCGGCCACCAAACAGAAGGAGATGCGGCACCTATAGCCCATCAACATGATGGCTATAAAGAGAGTTAACTTGGACGTCTCAAAGGTCGACTTTTTTATTTTTCTTCAGAGATGTGAACTTTTTCTGCTTCAGAAAGACCAGACCACTTTAGACGAGATATAAATGTGCACACAAGCTCAAGAGAGAGAAGAGAAGAGAGCATCCCTCATTCACTCGTCGGACCGTCAACGGAGTAAAAGAGTCGTTGCAGTACCCGATCTCCATTGTCATACTACCCAGATAAAAAATATTGTACTTAGATTATCTGTCTAGGACTTCTTTGTACTTTTTTTGTTTGTTATTAAATGAAGGTTTTCCAAACCAAACGTAATGGCGATCAACCACAGCATAATTAATACAAATTATTCTTACAGAGATAATGTTAAGCTTGCATAAATATTCTTGTTAGTATGCGGCCTAACTATATGAGGGTTATTGTTGATATGCTTTCGCACCACGAGGGACATGCCATATAGGAATTCGAAGGGTGTACGAAACACCATTCATGAGGTTGCGATCCCCAATGAATGTCTCGTTTATACACGGTGCTACCAAAGCACTATATTTTCTCCTAGGCGGAACGATCCCGGTGCCCCGGTACATCTCGTTCGAGGAAACTTACCAAACCTTGTGCACAAGTTGTCTATGACCATGAAAGGACTATGCAAATAAAATCTTAAGCACAAATTACATGGTAAAGAATTATAAGTAAAGCATACACATATGTTGTTCTTATAGCCATCCTCATTTCTTATTCCGGTTGGTGATCCGCAGGTCCCAACTTACAGACCTTCTCGTGGCATGGTGGTACTAAACCACAAATGTACTCGCATATGAAGCATTTTCTTCATATTTACTGTGCACTAAAGCACTTGCTGTTAGACAGATAATCGATGTTCCAATTTCAGTGTTACAAGCATGTAAGGTGATTTACAAGGCATTACTTCTCATATAAGGCATACCTTTACTGTATTTTTGTGTCCATAGTATTAGCAATCATCATTCATATGTTCCCTTTTCTAACGACATTGGATAAAAGGAATCATTATTATAATGTGGACTATTGCAACATTTAGAAATACAATTCAATAAGCAACACTAACATTCATTCATTTTATTAGGGCATGAAGGAGTAGAGGAGAAAGGACATATACACTCACTTATACAATTATCGTTTCCATGCCATGATCCTATATTCTCCTACATCCCTCAAGAATGATCTGGTGCGATGCACAATCTTCTAACTTGGCATAATCATACTTTCGAACCACGTCGCATAAGATATCTCATCCACCCAAGTTAAGCAAGACAACCTTATTACACCAAGCATCTCGATTTCTCGCATAACTTGTATCCCATCTGTCCGATTCATCTCGAATTCCAGCATAATGCCTTTACGCGGAGCAGGGCATTACACGTGTTATATACTGGTTTCTCTCTGAGAGGACTAGTCCAGTCCCGAGAACTCTTGCTCTAAGTTTTATCAACTATAATCACCAATAGTGAATCATAATCTTTGATCCGAAGGCTTGCAGACTTTTTATAACATCGAGCTTTGATCCAAAGGATCGAAAGACTTCATACATGCATTTGATACAAAGGGTACACTGACTTCAAACTTGTATGGAAGACGAACTTGTAAACCAAACTTTACAACTCGATCAGACTTCTAAATCGGAACCGCGTTGGCACTAGAAGGATAGGAGTTGATCTTTAGAATAATAAAGGTTTATAGCTCAGATAGATAAAGATATGAAAGTGAGTAGATGAGTGAATTGGAGTGGATGATTTAATCTCTATTTATAGGGATTTTAGGGACTGAACTAAGGCAGAGTTTGGTTTCCTAATATTCATAAATTTGAATGTTAGAATCCTGGTCTCACGGAGTATCGTTGCAAACTTGGTCTTAGGGGGACCGAGTTCGGGTAGAGTACGGGAAGAACTCGGTCTGAGTTCGGTCTTCCTGGTTTCTGAAAGGTTTAGGTTTAGGTCAGGTTCATTTTGACTTAGTTTGCGTCCAGGCTGATTGGACTAGGTTCTAGTTTAGACTGGGTTTAGAGCTTCCTAGTGCCAACACGACCCAATGCACATCAGTCCTATAAACAAAATATAAAATACATAACAAATATGAAAACCAAGAGCAGTTGATGACGCCAATCTTCGCCATTTGAAAATGTCTTTTCCTTGATGACAGTCATCCAAAGATAAATATATCTGAGAATCTGAATACCAACCCCTGAGTGCGAGGCTCCGGATAAGTCGTAGGCAGTTCAGGGAAATCTTCTGGTTTGATGCAGTCTTTGGCTCACCATCATTTTTTGTTGCATATGTCCATTACTTTTCTGCAAATACATGTTAAACGAATAAAGAAATATACAGAAGCAAATATATATGATAACACTTAGATCAGATATGGAAAATGTTGATTTTAAGTAGATGTAACAAGTTACTATAGTGATTGCACGATTATCATAATGCTAAACTTAATCGATTAGCCATATTTAAAAATATTACTCAAACATTGGGCTAACACGCTATCATACTCATCAAACATGCATGGAACCTCTCGAACGAACAACTTAACATCATATTATACTAAAATAAATATTTTTAATATTATAAAAATAATATTATTTTATGCAAAGGCTCAATAAGCATCAACTAGTTATTCTTAGCAACTTCAACACGTAGTTTGTGCATGCAACTTCCATATTTGCATCAAAATCTAATTTAATATAAAAATATCATATTTAATATTCTTAAATAATATTGCATTAATTTTTGGAATTTTATTTTATATTTAAAAATATAGCAAAACTTATTGAACAAGAACTAACCATGGTGCAACTTGCTTATGTCTTGGTTTTACATCAACTTGGGGTAGTTTTGCACATAAAATCATGGGTTTCTCATGCATGGAGATTTTTCTATTTAATATCTAACATTCACATAGATTTGTATGATATTTTATTCATAGAAAAATAGAATAACAATCAAAGTTACAAAACTTACGCGATAGCGATTACGGCGGGGACCCTTTTGACGACACGGACCTTTCAGAGCACCAAACGAACTCCAAACTTCATGAAATGATAGGGTGCTAGGGGATTCAAAAAAAATAAAGATTCTCAAGTTTTTGGAGGGTTTTTACCTCCATTTACTGCAGTCAACAATAGCAGTAGCAATCGACTGCTTGTGGTAAGGTTCGACCCAAAGGGGTCGGCCAAAAGGTGTGGAAGGGGGGTCGGGGCATTGTGGGGAAGAGGGAAAGGGAAGAGGAGAGGGAGGAGATGATAAAGGGGAAGCTATTTTTTGGTGCCACAAGGGGGAAGGGGGGCGTGACATGGTTTTTGTGGTGGCCTATTGCTTTGGTTTCAACTAAGGGACCGAGCAAGCCTGCGATTAGGATAGAATAAGTTATAGGATCTCATCCACTTATTGACATATTCTTGACCTCTATATCGACTTTAACATAATTTCTTGACTTGTATCATGCCTATATTCCTCTGTGCGCCTCTCATAGTTTAATTTGGATGCAGAGTAATGGATCCACGAGCCAGCGACGAGACTCCCGTAGGTGCACCACAAGGTGTTATGGTCACCTACGACGATAGAGTGACACCATTAGGCAGAGATCCATCCACTCAACAAAGCAATCAAGCATATCAGCACGCCTCGAGGTTCCGGCGAGACGACATTCCACCACCGTCGCAGTTTACTCCACCAATGCCCGTTTTTCCACCAGGACAACCTATGGATGGAAAAAAGATGTTCCAAATATTCTACGCAATGATGCAAGCACAATAGCAGGTTCATCAAGAGGCCTAGCAACGCTAGGAGATGAACTTGAGGAACAACCTAATGACAGCACTAGAGCAGGCGAACCCACCAGCTAAACGACCATCGACGGGATCTATTACTGATTTTTGCTAGCTGAAGCCCCGTATCTTTTCTGGCAAGGAGGAACCCACTGAAGTTCATGAGTGGCTCACAAAAACTCAACACCAATTGGAAGCAGCTGAGCTTCCGAGGGAACATTGGATGACTGCCATCAAGATGCAGTTGACGGACAATGCACATCACTGGTGGCTATCTGAGGAGAGACGGCTCGGACCGGACTGAGTCACTTGGGAGAAGTTCTCTAGACTCTTCCAGAAGATGTACATTCCAGCCATTGCCTGAGCGGAACTTAAAGATAAGTTTAAATGCCTCATTCAAGGCAACATGACGGTAGAAGATACCATACAGAATTCATCCGTTTGAGTCACTTTGCCCCTACTCTGATTCCTACAGAAGAGGAGAAGGCGGAGAAGTTCTTTGACGGACTTAGCTTTGAGCTATAGAGATTAATTGGCTCCGTTGCACCTACTTCATTCACGGTCGTCCTTGCTACAACTCGACACATGGAGCACGTCACTAGGAGAGAGTCCAGCCAGAAATGGCCGTTCACAACAGCACCAGCTAGAGCACCACAGAAAGAAGCTGCAAAGAGACCTCACATACACCAGCCACCCAGAGCAGCTCCGCAGGCACTGCCTACATATCAATATTGTGGCAAGCGAGGTCATTACGAGAGCGAGTGCAGACGCAAGTTGGGATTATATTTGATTTACGGATCCAGCCAATATTCAGCCAAGGATTGCCCTGAGCGTCGAGAGGGAGCACCGATGGTACCCTTGGCATCACTCTTCCAGTAGGCCCAGCAACAGCGGAGGGCACCACCACAGGGACGTGGACAGGCTTTTGCGATGACAGTGGAGAAGGCATATACTCGAGTAGTAGCGAATATGAGTAAAATTTAGTTTTATCATAGCTACCTATAATAGCGAATATTCCTAGTAATACTTTAGCATATGCCTGTTAGTTCCATTCCCTAGCCTAAACCTAGTATTATGTTAGCATGAACTTGTTAGTCTAGATTAGAAATATGTCAGTGGTACCCAAGTTTTCAGAAGCTGTAGTTGATCTTCGTTCTAACCAAGCTCCTTTACTCTTGAGTTACTTATCTCTCATTGTCCAGGAAAAAGTTTTCATTGCTTTCCTACGTGTTCTGCTTGAACAAAACTCTCACCCTTCCTCCCGATTTTTCCTTGTTCATGGTACCTTATCATTTGTGTCGTGCTTTAACAAACATGTCTTACAACCGCGTCATCTCTTCTAGAGCAAACATTCCTGACCGGTTACATTTTATTTTCTTAATTGCGAGGACGCAATTCTTTTAAGGTGGGTAGATTATAAACACCCTGATTTTTAGAATTTAATTTAAAATTTTTATTAATTATTATTGTAGAATTTTTTTATTATTTTTAGTTAATTATAATAAATATTCCACATGGATTTATATTTTTGTGTATTAAATTAATTATTAAAATAGTGCAAAAATATATATTTTTTGATGTATAATTCATAATAGAATATTGTATAATTTTTCTGGAATTTATTGGGGTCTAATTTTTTTTGATAGCTAATTGCATATATATATTTATTATTTTAATAAACCAACCCAAACCAACCCAAACCGAACCAACCCAAACTAAACTAACCGAACCCGGATCCCATACCCGAACCCATAATCCGAAACCCACCAACCCCCCATCTACTGTAACAGCAACGAAACCCCCGACCCCATCTCTTCTTCTTCCCAAAACCTCCCCGACCCCTTTTCTTCATCTTCTTGTAACTCCCTTCACACCACCATATATAAAGCCTAGCCTATCCGACCACCACCACCATCAACTCCTCTACCACTACGACCAACCCCAGCCCCCGACGACCGCCAGACAATCGCCGTCGTACGCCGCAAGACCTCCGCACAACCGCCCAAAATCTCAAGCAGCAACGAGCATCGAGGTACCCATCTTCCCACCCCAGTATCTCCCTCCACAGTAATCAAAATATCGACCTGTCGAATCCTATGCAAAGACCACATGACCCTCTTGAACCCTGTATAATTAGTTCAGAGTACCGTGTCCTGTGTCGATCGTAATTCGCGACGCAAAACAGGGAAAAAATGATCTAGTTTGTAGTTCAGAAATTGTTCCAACCATCCATGTTCATGTCTGATTTTCTTTCAATCTAGTTAATATTTATAAATTCCACTTAAACAATAATTTAGATAACATAACCGAGTTTTAATCTCTTTAATTAGTTTATTTTAATTTGATGTATGCATTATTTTATTTGTTGTTGACTTTGACCAAAAACTTGGTTTTCTAAACCTAAAATTTCCTGAAACGGGGTGCGTTCTGCTAAACGAGGTAACTTCGTCGTGTGTGAATTACACCGAAAGGTGCGTATTGTCAACGCGGATGTATGGGATTTCGCTGAAGTTGATTTGGATGTGCGTGCATATCGGAATCGACACGTATCAGTCAAAAAGTCCCGTATCGACATATTCTGACACTAGTCATAATTTTGTGTGTGCTTGTCGTTTCGCAATGAAACTTGCGCCATCAGATTCATATCATTACGCTGGTCATGTGACCCAAGTTTGGTTCGATTCTGAGAACGTTGACGAAACCCCGTTCCGTGGCCCCACGGTTTCACTTGACAGGCGATTTCGTGACCGGCTCATCAAAATCTAGTTCTGGAAGTTCCGTTGGGTTCATACAAATGTTCTGGACTCGTAGACACTATATTTGACGAATTTTGAGAACTTTATCTCTGGCACATTTTTCGGTGCGAAGTGGACCACATGTAGACCCTACTTTGACCAAAAACTGTCAATTCTGTCCCTGTGTTCAAATTGGACTTATGGATAGTCAATCCTAGCTATTTCAAGTTTTCTGGGAGCAATGATAATATTTGTTTCAGCATCCGAAGGCGTACCTGGAGATTCCACTTATATCGGAGCAACTAATGGAGCTCAGAACACAGACAAGTGTACCTTGCCAACTTGCAGTAGATCTTATGATATTACTTGCTTGAGTTATTTCTATATAATTATGTGTTGTACCTGTTCAACCTAGAACCGTGAGACGTTGCTTAACGTTCGAACAAGATTCAGGTGTCGACGTCGTACCCAAAGTCGTGTAACGTCACTTAGAGAGTTGATACCACGAACCTATATATTTTTACGTGCTTGCTTTACCAAGTACGTCATACCATAGGACACTTGACACTATTCATGTGACATAATCTTTCCTGAGATATTTATGGTGATTCTGTATAGACTTACAGGATTCGTGACATGAGAGGTCATGATCTTGCATGTTATGGACATGAGATATCGTGGACATGAGATGTGTGATTACATTGGGTGGAGAGAAACACACAGGCTACAGGCTGATTACATATATATACTTTATTATTGAGGTGCTTTAGTCTCTGTTCCAGAGCTTGGCCCATTACGTGATATTCTTGCTGCTACGGGCTCCCCGACATAGAGCTTGTAGTGGTCTCAGCCTGAGTACTAGTGATGCTCTCATTTGTATTTCACTTAGCTGGTTACATAGCTTGTCCTGAGGATCTATTTTTATATACTGCATTTCATTTGGCTTGAGTTATTCTTGTACCTTGTTATGTCCCCTAAGTACCTGGATCCGAATTATGTCTCCAAGTATAGCAGAGGAGGATTATCCCGAGATATACGGGACATGAGCTGACGCTGGAGCAGTATTGGCACCAGAGGACGAGGTTGTGCCAGAGGATTTCTACTGAGTATTCTGTGACATACTCAGTTATTTATGCTTCCAGTTATTTCATATCTTGACTCATGGACTTATGTATTGACTTATTCTCTTTTCTTATTTTATCGGGTTGTTCCCCGAGACACTACATATGTTAACTTAATAATGGACTATTTTCTTTATCTGTTATCTTGATTAGTCTATCATATTTAGTTATGTTTCTTTCTGTGGATGAGATTAGAATTATTATGTTGGACTAGTTGTGGAGACTGCATTTATATTTATTACAGTTTAAGTACACTCTAATGGGTCCATTAAATTGGGTTTGTCCATTGGAGTTGTGCTGCTGGTCATTGCCATGTGGCTAGTCCCTCGATATTTTGGAACTGGGACGTGACAGGGGGAGCTGCTGTTTGGCGCCACAAGGGGGAAGGGGGCGACTGATTTTATAGACATTTATTTTGGTTTTAATTTGGTGCACAAGAGATACACAAAGATTCGGCTTCCAAAAGTGGAAATTGGTAATTAAAATCTAGGATTTGAACCATACAAAGTTTATGGAGCATGTGAAAATTTAAATAAATATAACACCATCATCCTAGACATATTAGGTCCAGTTAGACTTGTGATTATAAAGTTGGTTGGACGAAATGGATTGATGCTGCATATTAAATTCGTACGCAATGACAAAGGAAAAATTAATTGTCATTATTTTCAAAATTGAGTCGCCAAAGTTGTGCGACCAAAATGAAGCATGTGAATGTGAATTTATGAGTGACAGTTATGGCTTGAATCTAAGTAGGCCCATCTAAGTCTAGCATGAAAAGTTGGTTGGAAGAAAAATGCTAGTATTGCACCCAAGATCTTAAGACCATAGTGATGGGTTTCTAAAGTTCAATAATTTGTCTAATAAATATTTAAATTAAATAAGTAATAATAATAATAAATAAAAATAAAAATAAATACTAATTATCAAAATAATTCTATATAAAAATCATAATGCTCTCTCTCTCTCTCTCTCTCTCTCTCTCTCTCTCTCTGAGTACTGGATGAATAAATCAAACACTTATGGGATTATGCTTTTATAACTGACGATGAGACACAAAAAAGATGAACGGACGCACTATTTGAGAGTGACACACCTTTTCTAATAGATATAACCATTAAAATTTGAAATCATTTTTTCCAATAGATACAACAATTAAAAATCATTCATTCACTTTAGATTTTTTTTTTTCCAACAAAATGAACTAAAGATCTTAAAAAAACCTTTCAAGTAGAACCGGTTCTTGAAAGCACTTCTTATTTATTAAAGTCACTTATATCAAACAACTTTTGTACTTATCTAAAAAGAAAAGCTTTACAGAAGCACCAGAATTTAGTCACATACTAATTGATTATTTTTTGTATTGATGTGACCTGTTTGAGGAATCTTTAAGAATTGTTTGGATAGCGATTACTTTTCAAAAATGTGAAAGTAACATTGCAGCATCTTTATTTTGCAGTGCACAGCCTATATGATTTTTCAAATTGCGTTTAGATAGTTTTTTTTTTTGTCTTCCACAAACGAGGATGATGACTTCAGTGTTTGGAATCTACGGTGGCAAAAAGTGGTTGGAAAAAAAAAAAAATTCTTGATGCCGGTCCAACTACGGTCCACGTGTGGACACCGACGAGATCAGGACCATCCACGTCCGAGAGAGAGAAAGTTGTATGTTAAAGTACCACTTCTCACCCACCCCCTCCCCCCCCCCCCCTCTTTCTTCTCTGCAATTGCTCTCCTCTCTCCCATTCCCTTTTCTTCCAAATAATTTTCCGCTGAATTTTTCCTATAAAAATTAATTTTTTTTGGAGAATGGAGGTATGCGGGTAGTGATGGGGAGAGCTGGTAGATGGTACGCGACCTCCTCTGTGGGAAGAAATCATCACGTGCAGATGGGGTTTCGAAAAGTCCTTCCGAGAGAAGCGGGGCCCACATCCACCTCCACCACCACGTCAGCCTCCGCTAGCAGAGGAGGAGGAGGAGGAGGTTCAGAACAAGAGGGCGATAGTGGTGGCGGTGGCGACTGCTGCCGTCGCGGAGGCCGCGGTGGCGGCGGCGCACGCGATTGCCGTCGTCGTCCGGCTCACCAGTAGCGGACGCCGAGCCGGAAAGAGGGAGAAGTGGGCCGCTGTCTTCTTCTTCTTCTTTAGGTCGCAGCCGCCTCGATCTCGTCGAGCTCGTGGGCAGTAGCTCATTGTCATTTTAGGATTACGAAGGAATGGCGGTGGGAGTGAGGGTAACAGTAATTAAAATAATAAAAAATTTACTGTATAGATAATAAATTTATATTAATTAAATATATCGATAAAAGTTAGAAATTTTTTGAAATGACGATACATATCGCCAACTGAGTTGGTAAAATTTTGGAGAATTTGATTTTCGCTAATCTAGTTAGCAAAAATTTGACCAAGAATCTGACTTGTTATATATTTGGGCGGGAGAGAACTATTTTTTGCCAACTAAGTTGGCGAAAATATGGTTTTGAATTTTTTTTTGTTTTTTATTTTGTTTTTTGTTGAGGGGTTTATTTGATTTTTTGTTGTTGTTGTTTTTTTTGTGGTTTTTTTTTGTAGGTTTATTTTCTAGGTATGTTAATAGTAACTCTGTCATAATAACATTCATATTGTAATGTTCATATTTTAACGTACAAATTTTTACAACGGTTCAATTTTTATTGAAATAGAAGAAAGTTATATTCAAATAAATTTCGTACTGATAAAACAATTTCATCGACCTCCCTTGGCTAATTCTCGATAGTTCGGACGATCAATCTCTTAGATTGAGTCGGTTCCTATTTTCTCGTGTATTCTCCGGGGTCGCATCTTACCATCTCTTTGACTGTCCTCCACTTGAGATGGCATCGATGCTGATGGAGTTGTCAAGATATGCGAATAGGTGGTAATGCCGGGGTCGAATAGGCTATCCCATTAAGAATCTCCTTCAGGGGCCCACTGAAATCTCCCTCGGGGGCCCACTGAGAAGTGCCTGCACCGACCGTCGCCTGAGAAATGTCCCAATCAGGCCAATGAGAAGTGCATGCACCATCCCACTGAGTAGTGCTCGCACCGGCCGTCGCCTGAGAAGTGTCCCAGTCAGGCCAATGAGTAGTGCCTGCACCAGCCCACTGAGAAGTGCCCGCACCATCCCACTGAGAAGTGCTCGCACCGGTCGTCGCCTGAGAAGGGACATAATCATCTTGTAGTGGCAGACTATCATCTTGATACCAAACTGAGGTATACTTCCTAGGGGACGTGCTTGTAGTTGTGCAACAAGACCCTGATGATAATCTCCTGGAGTAAGTAAGGGAGGGTTCGGAGGAGTCGGTCCTCGTTGCATAGCAGCCAAAAATTTGTCAACCGTTGTGCGCAACGGGTCGTCCACTAGCTGATTTTGGTATGCGGTATTTAAATCTAGAAACTGAAATATAACAATTTATGAGAAGGAGATTTTGGTTTATGACACAATAGAAGGAGATGTTCGAACCAACCAAGAGAATAAAGACATTGCCGTAGATTTTTTAAATAGTTTCATTTTATGAGAACAATATGTAATTTCATTGAAATAGAATAAAGTTACATTCCAATAAAGTTCGTACTGATATAACAATTTCATCGACCTGTCTTGATTAATTTCTGATAGTTCGGACGATCAATATCTCTTAGATTGGGTCGGTTCCTCTTTTCTCGTATATTCTCTGGGGCTGCATCATCACCACCTCTTTAACTGTCCTCCACTTGAGATGACATTGGTGCTGATGGAGTTGTCAAGATATACGAATAGGTAGTAATGTCGGGAGCAAATTTTCGTCAACTCAGTTGACGAAAATCTGTCTATTCCAGCCAAAAAGTCGATTTTTTGCCAACCTAGTGGGCGAAAATCAAGTTCTCCAAAACTTGGCCAACTCGGTTGCAATATGTATAAAAAATTTAAAATTTTCCAAATTTCTATCGTTATATTTAATTAATATAAATTTATTATCGGTACAGTAAATTTTCTGTAAAAAATTAAAAATAAAATTACCGAAAGTAAATTACGAGGTCGAAACATCGTTTTTTACGATTCTAAAATTTTTGGAAGTCCGTCAAATGGTGAAATGGTTTATCCCGAATTACTTTTTCATACAGTTATTTTGACACAAACTGGACCTTGTTTCGATCTCCCAGTCAAAAGTTATGATACTTTAAAGTTTTATATTTTTGTCTGTAACATGTACGTCTTACTTCGGATGAAAATTTTCTCTACACGAATTGTGTTACTCTTGTCGAAAACATACAAATCGATCTATTGTTTAACGAAAAACGATTTCAAAACAAATAGTTATGGCCGTTCGAAGTCTGCTCGACGGCAGACGTAATATTCTTACCGTTTTTTTGGTTCAATGATAACTTATTTTATTTTGGATGTTAAATTTTATTTTCTAATTTATTTAAAAAATTATTGCTACAAAAGTTTTTTAAAATAGAACTAAACCTAAATAAAACTAAACACAAAAAAACCTAAAAAAACAAAAAGAAAAAAAACCAAAAAAAGAACAAAAAAAAAAACTATTGGCATATTTTCGCCAACTCGGTTGGCGAAAATTTGGGTTTCAGTTGATAAAAATTTAAAAATAAAAAAAAATTTATTATTTCATATTTTTGCCAACTCAGTTGGTGATATGTATCATAATTTCAAAAAAAATTCAAACTTCTATCGGTATTAATTAATATAAATTTTCATGTAGTGTAGTTACATTGGTCAAGACACTTTGTCCTAAGTTAGGTTAAAGTATTAATCACACATTTAGGTGAGAAGTGTGAAATATATTAAATAAGATAATTTTGTTGTTGTCGTTTAATTTTGTTCATCTGCTGAAATTATGATGGATATTCACCTTTCATTTAAAGGTTGTCATTTGTCATTTTCATCCAACATAAAATTACTTTGAAAGTAATTTTGTAAACATTAAAGGTGGTTTTGACTCTTAATTTGACATGTGACAATCTTTAATTGTACGTTGATCATACATTATAGTTTTGATGGATGAACAAAAATAAACTCTACATACTCTACATGATACATAATATTTGTCTTCCTCTTTTTTTTTTCTTTTTTTTTTTAAATAGGAAAAATATTCGTCTTAGGCGGTGTTATGTGTAAGGCACAAAATATTTATCGGAGGTAAGCACAATGTTGATATAGTGGATTTTTTTTTTCAATTATAGCTAAAAGCTATTTTTTATGTACACTCTTTTCTTACATATGCCTATCTACTTTTTCTTTAAATTGTAGTTTTCGTCCTGTGCTTCGGTAAAGAATCATTCAACAACATTTTTAGCGCTTTTATATATATATATATATATATATATATATATATATATATATATATAATCGGCTCGTACTTAATCATTCATGTATGTTTTTCGGAATAGCAATCGTTGGATTATATATATATATATATATATATATATATATATATATATATATATAATTGGACGGATCGAAATTCTCGTATTTAATCATTCCTGCATGTTTTTCGGAATAACAATCATTGAAAAATATTTTTTGACCATTTAAATTAGATCAAAATTTCACACAAAATGGATAGTTTAATGATTTAATCTGAACGGTCAAAAAATAATAATTCAATGGTTGTTATTTCGAAGAACATGAGGACGCTTAAGAACACGAGGGGGGTGGGGGGGGGAGGGTCGAAATTTTCATACTTAAACATTCCTACATGTTCTCCTGAATAGACATTACTACATGTTCTCCTGAATAGCAGCAGTTGGATAATTTTTTTTGACCGTTCAGAATGTATCGTTAAATTATCCAATTTTTTTGTAAGATTTTGATCTAATTGGAATGTTTAAAAAATATAATCTAACAGCTGCTATTTCGGATACATATGGAGATGTCTGATGGTTTTAGTTTCAGGTGGAGACATAGTACATTTTGACTGAATTGATTCGATTCCACAAAAAACGTGTGTGTATATATATATATTTTCATATTTCGGTGGGAGCACTCTAGTGGTAAGGCTGCGGGATATGAGCGCAGAGATCGAGACCTCGAGTGTCAAGAAAGTGTAAGGCTGTGGGATATGAGCGCAGAGGTCGGGACCTCGAGTGTCAAGAAAGTAAAGACTGGAACCTTTACAAATAATAATAATAATTATTATTATTATTATATATAAAGATAAATGGATATATATATATATATATATATATATATATATATATATATATATATATATATATATATTCCCATATTCATTATCTTTCTTTCTTCCATGTTCTTGTTGTAGCTTGTTGTAGTTCTTGTAGTGCCTCAAATTTCGATCCGACCGGAATGCGCACTATATAATTGGACTTGTGGCTAGTCTGTCTGAGTCGTAGTTTGGAGTTTAGATCTTCGGGATCCTCTTGCCACGGACGAAATGCGATGATCCTTTCCAACCAATGGATAGACCTCTATTGAAACAAGTCCAATAGTTTTCGTGCTTTGTTGCTTGGTTTTCTTGATGTCGCTTTGGGATTTTGATTTGGTGTTGCTTTTGATTTGCTTGGTTTTCGCTGTTGGCTTTCTCGTTTGGAGCTTTGATTCTTGGAGAGTTCGGGAGGAAGGATAGGCAAAGGATTCTAACTCGGTGCTCATGCTATTTCAGGTCCGCATAATTGACGTTTGATCGTCGCTAGGCGGGACTCCTTCTTTCAACATTTTTTCCTTAACCAGTGAATGGTTCGGACCCTTCTTTCCTACTTCTTCACGTCTACATCTCTAATATTTCAAACATTCACTCGATGATGCCCGGCTGGACGCCTAGGAAATCTTTAGACACAATGCATGCCAGCCACTAAGAAAGGAACATGGGATTGTAGACTAACTTAATTATATACTTGCACATCTTATGAACATGAGCTTCTTTAGAAAAGAATTAGTTATTGGTTGGTTGCGGCCTGGTGCCTCGGATAGAGTTTGGACCAACGGGATACCAAAATCGGAACACGGCTTGAAAAAATATGAACTGTTGCATAAGTATATATATATTGCTGCTTTACTTCTTATGTTTCATTTCATGCATTGTATGATATATGAATTGTTCATGCATTTGCATGGTCTGGGACAACTTGTGCACAAGGTTTGGCATTTTCTCGAAACGGTATTCCAGGGCACTGGAACCGTATCGACCAGGGAGAAATATTTGATCATGCTAGTCGGATGCATTGCGGGACCTTCAGCAGGGCTTGCTACCCGGGCTGACAGGGCGTGCCGCAATGCTTGGATAAGTCCCTAAGGTGTCGATCACACCAATGACCGCATAGAATAGAACACATGCTAATTTATTGTCTTGTACAGATGGTAAGTATACTTGTGTTTCATTACAGGGAAGGCATGCATCGGTTGAGTAAGCAACCGATGTACTTGTTGGATTCAATGTTATTTTCATTCCTATCAAAACATGCAACTGATATGAATTGAATTCACTTGATTCTCTATATAAAGATCATCTTAATGCATGCTCGTCCCTAATAAGCTAGTATCGATTTAGTTGAGTGGGTTCGTCCCGCTCACCAGTACAACTGAGTATTGACCCACGTTGTGGGCAACTATTTCAAGTACTCAGGCGGTACAACGCTAGTGGATAGACGAGAAGGCGTTAGAAGCCCTTCTATTTTGAAGTATAGTTGGAGTCAGTTCATTTTGGAGGCGTGGACTTTCAATCTATACAAGGGCGTAATGTATGAACGACGTGGACTATCTAATGGAGTACGCCCTGCCTTTTGAGTTTTCTTTTGTAATGCAAACCAAGTAGCCGAGAGGCGCATCAAATGTAAACTCTATGTAAATTACTCTAAATTATCAATGAAAAGCATGTTTCTTCCTATACTTGTGTTCAAATATCTATGAATGTGTTTTCTAACTTGTGTTTTAAAATGGTTTCCTATCACTGCACGTTCTTGCCTTGTGCGAGCGCAACTCTAGGCCCGCATGGCATCACGCCCCAGCGAGGACGATCGGTTCCGTAAAGGATCCAGCGAGGACGATTGACCCTTTCGAGATCGGGGTGTGACATATTGGTATCAGAGCACGGCTTCACTTTCTTGGGATTTCAAAAGATAATATAGGAGTTTGATGCGCCTCTCAATTGAGTTGCATTCGGCGTCCGCTGCATGAGATGTATCGCCTATACAATGAACCCATAGATAAAAATCTATCTTTTTTGGAGTGTTGACAAGCTACTCTCTTTTATAGCAATGGCTAAGAAAAATATTGTTGCCGCAAGCAGTGCTCAGCCCATTCAGAGCGATCCGACAAGTTCTAGAGAATTCAGAGGAGCGGGTTCTATCGATATGACTGAAAGGCTTATTGTCACGTCCCAGTCCCAAAATACCGAGGGACCGGACGCGTGATAATGGCCAGCAGTACGCACCGATGGACAACCCAATTTAATGGATCCATCAGGGCATACTTAAGCTATAAAATCAAGTCTACGACAATCATAGCACAACTAATCTCATCCACACAAGATATAAAATATGATCCACAGAATAAATAAGGAATGTAAATCATCATCTAGTCTCAACAAAATGCTTCGGGGAACAACCCGATAAATATCTGATACAATGGTTCAACAGACCAGAAATAAATGACTGAAATAAGTAAATAAATACTAAGCATGAACATGGATGCTCAGGAGAACTCTTCGGCTAACACCTCGTCCTCGGATGGCGATACAGCTCCTGGATCAGCTCCTGCTCCGGTCCCGTATACCTCGGGATAGATCTCGTCCTCAAATCCTGGGGACATAATCCGGATCCAGGTCCTCAGGGGACATAGCAAGGTACAAGAAAGCTCATGCCAAAATAAATGCAGTGCAGCAGATAATGAAATAAATAGGGCAAATAAGTAACCATCTAAGTGAAAATGCAAATGAGAGCAGCACGAATACTCAGGCTGAGCCACTACAAGCTCTGTGTCGGGGAGCCGGTAGTGGTAATAACACGTAATGTGCCTAGCTCTGCTACGAGAGTCTACGGCCTCACAATAGTAGTAGATATATATAGAAAACAGCTTGTAGCCTGTGTGTCTCTCCCCACCCAATGTAACCACGCATATCATGACCATAACGTCTCATGTCCATGTCAAGCGAGATCATAGCTAATGCAACCAGTCATACTATATCTAAGAATATAATGTCCATGTCCTGTATCCTATACAGAATCACCACGAATATCTCGGGAAAATCCTGTCTCATGAGTAGTGTCAAGTGTCCTGGGTTATATGGTACTTGATAAGACAAGTACGAGAATATAAAGTGTCACGAATGTCGATCTCTAGATGACAATACCCAACACCGCGTATGGTGTTGGCACCCGACTAATAATCGGACGCTAAGTATGTCACACGGTCCTAGGTTAAGCATGCACAGCAATATAATGAAGCAAGAAAAATATGTAACAATACTGCAGAGTTTGGCAAGGTACACTTGCCTGATGTTTGAATATCAACAATCGTCCCGGTATCAGCGGATCCTGTGGGTACTCCTCCAAAAGCTGTAATAAACATCACCAACGGTCTCAGAAGATGTCAAATAGCTAGAAACGTCTGTCCTTAAGTCCAATTTGGACACAGGGACAAAAAGGACATTTTCGGGCCAAAGCGGGGTCCATATGTGGGCCACTTTGCACCGAAAAGCGTGTCAGTGTCAAAGGTCTCCAAATTCCTCAAACTCAGTGTCTACAAGTCAGGAACGATGATACGAATCCAACGGAACTTCCAGAATTGGATTCCGATGAGCCGATCACAAAATCGCCCGTCAAGTGGAGCCTATGGGGCCCACGATACGCGATTTTGTCAACGTTCTCAGAATCGGACCAAACTTGGGTCACAGGACCAGCGTATTGCTATGAGTCTGATGGCACAAGTTTCGTCTCGATCCGACGTGTGTACACAAAGTTACGACGTATTCCAGAATGGACGGATACGGGGCATTGTCGGCGGATACGCGTTGATTCCGGTGTGCACGCACATCCGAATCAACTTCTGCGAAATCCCACATCACCGTATCAATGTCGCGCACGTTTCGGTAAAGACCATGTGCGACCAAGTCGTCCCGTTTGGCGGGGCGCACTCAGTTCCGGGGTAAAATATGGCATTGTTTTTTTCTGTTTTTTGGATCGCGGTTTACGATCACCACAGGACGCGATGCACCGAGCGGGTTGCACGGGCACCGAGAGGGTTATACAGTCTACGCGTTGCAACTGACGGAATTGAAAACGGAGTTACGAGGTGAGAGAAAATGATACCTGAACAGGGCTCCGTGAACGCTAAATTCCACGTGTCCGAGGGTACTGTTCGCTGTGTTCGACTCGAACTGTGTCCTGGCGGAGTCGCTGTGGTCGGTGGAAGTCGACGTCGGACGGCCTGGCGGCGGGTCGAGAGTTGAGGAGAGTCGGGGTCGTGCTGGACTCGGCGGCAGGGGGTTGATGGGGTCTCGAGGTTGTGGGGGATCGAGCGGCGGTGAATCGGGGCTGGGTCGACGACGGTGTATCGCTGGGGCGATGGCGGAGTCGTCGTGAGGCGGGGGGCTTAGGGTCGACGACGGGTCTGCGGATCGGAGGCGGTGACAGGGGAGCGGTGGCGTCGTTCGGGTACGACGACGATGAGGGAGCCGACGGATGCTGTCGGTGCCGCGCGGGTGAGCGAGGAAAGGGTCGACGACGTCGGCTGAGTCTCAAGGCGGGGAAAGAGGAGGCTGAACGGAGAAGATGACGGCGGGGTTCAGCTATGGTTTCCGAGGCTGGGCACAAACGCCAAGGGGGAGGATTTATACTGCTACAGGGAATCCGGCGGCTAGGTTTCCCAATGGGTTTTCGGGTCGGGTTTGGCTCAGATCCGACCCGACCCAAATTGGCTGGTTTGGTTTGCTCAAGGTTGGTTTGGTTTAATTTGGGTTTGGTTCGGTTTAATAAGCCAATAGTTTTTAGGGCTTAAAACGTGTTTCCGGAGTCCAATAAATTCACCGAAAAATACCACATGTCCGGTTTTCCATTTTACACCATAAAATATTATTTTCATAATATTTTAACACCAATAAACTGCATTTAAAATCCTTAACTCATAATTACCTTGCTTCTTCGTCCAGAAAATACCAAAATTTTTTGGGGGAAAATATATTAAAATTATTCTCAAAATCAGGGTGTTTACAATCTACCCCCCTTAAGAGGATTGCGTCATCGCAATCAAAGAATAAGCTACTAAAGAAAGAATTATGGTGATTACAAGCTTGCTTAGTTTACAACTGCATCCGTAAATAAGTGGGGATAACGCTGGCGCATACTGTCCTCTCGTTCCCAAGTCGATTCTCCAAGAGAATGATATTTTCAAGCTACACGAACCAGTCTGATTGTCTGTCCCCGCAATGTCTTCTCACTGACGTCGAGGATGCCCACTGGTTGTTTTTCATATCTTAAGCTAGGGCCCACTGCGATCTCTGAATGATCGACTACGTGACTGGGGTCGGTCACGTACCTCCGCAGCTGCGAGATGTGGAATACGTCATGCACTCCCTCTAAGGATGGTGGTAATACAAGACGATAAGCCACCTCACCAATGCGCTCTAGTATATCAAATGGCCCAATATGCCTTGGGCTCAACTTGCCTCTGCTCCCGAATCTGATAGTACCTCGAGTGGGCGAAATCCTCAAGAATACGTGCTCTCCTTCTTTGAACTCTAGGGGACGTCTGTGCGTATCTGCCCAATGCTTCTGTCTGTCCTGAGCTGCTCGAAGATGATTCTGAATCTGTTTGACCTTCTCCACTGTCTGTGTTATCAATTCTGGACCCAGTATTTGACGTTCACCAACGTCACTCCAACATATAGGCGATCTGCACTTCCTTCCGTATAATACCTCGAATGGTGCCATCTGAATGTTGGACTGATAACTGTTGTTGTAGGAGAACTCCACTAAGTGCAAATGATCTTCCCAAGACCCTCCAAAATCTAGCATACATGATCGCAACATATCCTCTAAGATCTGAATGGTGCGCTCCAATTGACCATCTGTCTGTGGATGGTAAGTTGTGTTGAACTTGAGTCTGGTGCCAAGACCCTCTTGCATGCTTCTCCAGAAATGAGATGTAAATCTTGAATCTCGATCCGATACAATACTAACCGGCACTCCAAGTAATTTGACGATTTGTCGCATATACATGTCGGCTAGTACCTCCGTGGACTGTCCAACTCTAAATGGCAAGAAGTGTGCCGATTTAGTGAGTCGGTCCACAATAACCCATACTGCATCTCTTCCGCTGGGGCTCCTTGGAAATCTTGTGACAAAATCCATCGTGATATGTTCCCACTTCCATTCTGGTATAGGAAGCGGCTGTAACATACCTGCAGTCCTCTGATGCTCGACCTTTACTTGCTGGCAGACTAAGCATTTGGCCACAAATCTTGCAATCTCCCTTTTCATTCCATGCCACCAATAATACTGTCTCAAGTCTCGGTACATCTTGGTTCCTCCTGGGTGAACAGAGTAAATAGAGCTATGTGCTTCAGTCATTAACTCCTGTCTCAATTCTCCATTTGGAACATACAGGCGATTTCCAAACCTCAATGTTCCGTCTTCGTGTATGCGAAGTCCTGTCTGCATGTCTGCTTCCGTCCTCTCCTTCAGTCTTCGAAACCTAGCATCGGTGGGCAATGCCTCTTTAATCTTCTCCACGAGTGATGACTTAAGTTCAAGATTAGCCAGTAATCCACTCTGTCCTGGTAAAACAACCTCTATCTGAAGCTCCTGTAGATCTCTCAATAACTCGGGCTGTATCGTCAAGAAATATGCCGTAGGTTTCCTACTGAGAGCGTCTGCTACGACATTCGCCTTTCTCGGATGGTACTGCAGATCTATGTCAAAATCTACCATCAGTTCAAGCCAACGTCTCTGCCTCATTTTGAGCTCCTTCTGAGTATATACATACTTCATACTTTTGTGATCTGTAAAGATGTCTACTTTCTCCCCATAAAGGTAGTGCCTCCAAATCTTCAATGCAAATATAACTGCTGCTAGCTCCAGGTCGTGTGTTGGGTAGTTCTTCTCGTGGACCTTCAACTGTCTCGACGCATAAGCAATGACTTTGCCATGTTGTATCAAAACACATCCTAATCCACTGCCTGATGCATCACTGTAAACAACAAAACCTACTGACCCTGAAGGAAGAGTCAAGATAGGTGCTGTTGTTAATCTTCTCTTCAATTCTTCAAAAGCCTTCTGGCAGTCTTCTGTCCATATAAACTCCTGGTCTTTGCGTGTCAGCTTCATCTTCGGTTCTGCAATCCTTGAGAAATTTTCTACAAACCTTCGGTAATATCCTGCGAGTCCGAGAAAACTTCTCACCTCTGCAACTGATGTGGGTGTAGGCCAAGTCTCTATTGCCGCAACTTTCTCTGGATCCACTGAAAGTCCTTCTCCTGAGATGATATGTTCCAAGAAAGGTACTTTGTCCATACAAAACTCTCACTTACTGAGTTTGGCATATAACTTTTCCTGTCTCAAGGTCTCTAACACGATTCTGAGATGCTCCTCGTGCTCTTCATGGCTCTTGTAATATATGAGAATGTCATCAATGAACACCACCACAAATTTATCCAAGAATTGATGAAAGACTCTGTTCATTAAACTCATAAACACTGCTGGCGCGTTGGTTAAACCAAACGGCATTACCAAGAACTCATAATGTCCATACTTGGTCCTGAAAGCTGTCTTCGGTATGTCTTCCTTCCTTACTTTTATCTGATGATAGCCGGATCTCAGGTCAATCTTCGAGAATACCCTTGCACCACTCAATTGATCAAATAGATCATCAATGTGTGGTAAGGGATACCTGTTCTTGATGGTCACAGCATTTAGTGCCCTATAGTCAATGCATAACTGTACGGTTCCATCCTTCTTCGGCACAAATAATATGGGTGCTCCCCAAGGTGAAACACTGGGCCGAATGAAACCTTTCTCTAAAAGATCATCAACCTGTTCTTTCAACTCCACTAACTCCTTAGGTGCTAGCCGATAAACTGATGAAGTGATAGGCTCTGCTCCAGGAGTTAAGTCTATTATGAATTCTATTTCCCGATCAGGCGGTAAACCTGGAAGATCATCAGGAAATACATCCACAAACTCTGATATGACTATTGGGTAACCTATCTCCTCTTCCACAGATAGTACCCTAAGAGTAGGCTAAACTCATTGCTCCACTGCTCCTCGAAGAAACTCAAATTCTGGATGTCCAGGCGGTCTAAATATAACCCGTCCAAATCGGCAATCAAGAGTCGCATGGTACTGACTTAACCAGTCCATACCAAGTACAACATCATAATCCGGCATGTAAAATATCAGAAATTGAGCTCGCATCTCTCTTCCACAAACTACTACAGAACATGATCTACAGACGTTACTAACCAGAATAATTCCACCTCCCGTAAGAATTCTCTTCATCTTTGGAAGGGGTGCGGTAGCTACTCTATGGGTGGCTACAAAGCTAGCTGCTATAAATGAATGCGATGCTCTAGAATCAAATAATGCTACAGCTGGTAATGAAGCTACTAAAATAGTACCTGCGATGACCTCGCCTGCAGTAGCCTCCTCCTCAACAGCTAATGTGAATGCCTGTCCTCGTCCCTGAGCTGGACCTCTCTGCTGCTGAGCCTGCTGAAATAGAGCTGCCTGTGGTGCCAGGGGTGGTCTCTGCTGATTTCCTCCTGGGGCTGGTGGCCTGACGCCTCCAACTCCTGTCTGCTGTGCTCCTACTTCTGGATAAGCTGGTCGTGGTGCAGGCAAGGCTAGTCTCGGTGCTCCCTCTCTATGTTTAGTGCAGTCTCTGGATAGATGCTGGTCTGATCCGTAAAGCAGGCATAGTCCCAACTTACGCCTGTACTCTCTCTCAATGTGTCCTACCTTGCCGCAGTGGTGACAGGTAGGAAGAGATATGGCCCTGTGTGCTGCTCTCTCTGGTATACTCCTCTGGAATCATTTTGTAGAATCTCCAGGTGCTGTCTTGGATAGTGCTGATGTGTTTGGCCTCTTCAGATTCGACTCCCTTCTAGTGACACGCTCCATGCGTCGTGCTGCTGCAAGGACATCGGTATAAGATATAGGTGCGACTGAGCCAATCAATCTCTGGAGCTCGAACTTCAGTCCGTCAAAGAACTTCTCAGCTTTCGCTTCCTCTGTCGAGATCAATGTTGGAGCGAAGCGACTTAGGCGAATAAATTCTGCATTGTATTCTTCCACTGTCATATTGCCTTGGATAAGGTGGTTGAACTTGTCTCTGAGCTCTGACCGAGCAACTGCTGGAATGTACATCTCTTGGAAGAGTCTGGAGAACTCTTCCCATGTGACTCGGTCCTGTCCGAGCCTCCTTTCTTCTGCTAACCACCAGTGATGTATATTTTCTGTTAACTGCATTCTGACTGCAGTCATCCACTTCTCTCTCGGAAGTTCAGCGGCTTCCAACTGATACTGAATGTTCGTGAGCCATTCATGAACTTCTGTTGGCCCTTCTTTACCAGAAAATGTGCGAGGCTTGAGATGACGAAAATCGGTGATAGATCCCATCGCCGTTCGCCTCATTTGTGGATTTGCCTGCTCCAATGTGGATACCAGGCTGGTTCTCAGATACTCGGCCTCCTGCCGATGGGCCTCCTGCTGAATCTGCTGCTGGGCTTGCATCATAGCATACATCATCTGGAATATCTGTTGCCCGTCCATGGCTTGTCCTGGCGGGAAAACTGGCATTTGGGGAGTGAACTGTGGTGGAGGTGGGATGTCATCTCTCCGGAACCTTGGATTAGGCTGACCGGTTTGATCGTTCTGCGATGCTTGTCCTCCATTCCCTGGGGTCACTCCGTCTATATAAGTAACCACAGCGTCGTGTGGCGTATTCAAAGGAATCTCGTCTCCGTTCCTGGGATCCATTACTCTGCAATCAAAAGATAATCTGTAAGAACGCTCAGAGGAATCAAACAAGATGCAAATCAAGTAACAATTTCGAGTTCGATATAGAGTTCAATAATGGTTCAAATAATGGATGAGATCCTATAACTTATCCTATCCTTAGGGCAGGCTGGTTCGGTCCCTAAGTTAAAATCGGACAATTTAGTCATAGACCTGCATGGGCCACCACAAAAACTATGTCACGCCCCAGTCCCAAAATACCGAGGGATCGGACGCGTGATAATGGCCAGCAGTACGCACCGATGGACAACCCAATTTAATGGATCCATCAGGGCATACTTAAGCTGTAAAATCAAGTCTACGACAATCATAGCACAACTAATCTCATCCACACAAGATATAAAATATGATCCACAGAATAAATAAGGAATGTAAATCATCAGCTAGTCTCAACAAAATGCTTCGGGGAACAACCCGATAAATATCTGATACAATGGTTCAACAGACCAGAAATAAATGACTGAAATAAGTAAATAAATACTGAGCATGAGCATGGATGCTCAGGAGAAGTCTTCGGCTAACACCTCATCCTCGGATGGCGGTACAGCTCCTGGATCAGCTCCTGCTCCGGTCCCGTATACCTCGGGATATATCTCGTCCTCAAATCCTGGGGACATAATCCGGATCCAGGTCCTCAGGGGACATAGCAAGGTACAAGAAAGCTCATGCCAAAATAAATGCAGTACAGCAGATAATGAAATAAATAGGGCAAATAAGTAACCATCTAAGAGAAAATGCAAATGAGAGCAGCACGAGTACTCAGGCTGAGCCACTACAAGCTCTGTGTCGGGGAGCCGATAGTGGTAATAACAAGTAATGTGCCTAGCTCTGCTACGAGAGTCTACGGCCTCATAATAGTAGTAGATATATATAGAAAATAGCCTGTAGCCTGTGTGTCTCTCCCCACCCAATGTAACCACGCATATCATGACCATAACGTCTCATGTCCATGTCAAGCGAGATCATAGCTAATGCAACCAGTCATACTATATCTAAGAATATAATATCCATGTCCTGTATCCTATACAGAATCACCACGAATATCTCAGGAAAATCCTGTCTCATGAGTAGTGTCAAGTGTCCTGGGTCATATGGTACTTGATAAGACAAGTACGAGAATATAAAGTGTCACGAATGTCGATCTCTAGATGACAATACCCAACACCGCGTACGGTGTTGGCACCCGACTAATAATCGGACGCTAAGTATGTCACACGGTCCTAGGTTAAGCATGCACAACAATATAATGAAGCAAGAAAAATATGTAACAATACTGCAGAGTTTGGCAAGGTACACTTGCCTGATGTTTGAATATCAACAGTCATCCCGGTATCAGCGGATCCTGTGGGTACTCCTCCAAAAGCTGTAATAAACATCACCAACAGTCTCAGAAGATGTCAAATAGCTAGAAACGCCTGTCCTTAAGTCCAATTTGGACACAGGGGCAAAAAGGACATTTCTGGGCCAAAGCGGGGTCCACATGTGGGCCACTTTGCACCGAAAAGCGTGTCAGGGTCAAAGGTTTCCAAATTCCTCAAACTCAGTGTCTACAAGTTAGGAACGATGATACGAACCCAATGGAACTTCCATAATTGGATTCCGATGAGCCGATCACAAAATCGCTCGTCAAGTGGAGCCTGTGGGGTCCACGATACGCGATTTTGTCAACGTTCTCAGAATCGGACCAAACTTGGGTCACAGGACCAGCGTATTGCTACGAGTCCGATGGCGCAAGTTTCGTCTCGATCCGACTTGTGTACACAAAGTTACGACATGTTTCAAAATGGACGGATATGGGACGTTGTCGGCGGATACGCGTTGATTCCGGTGTGCACGCACATCCGAATCAACTTTTGCGAAATCCCACACGACCGTATCAACGTCGCGCATGTTTCAGTAAAGACCGCGTGCGATCAAGTCATCCCGTTTGGCGGGGCGCACTCAGTTCCGGGGTGAAACAGGGCGTTATTTTTTCCTATTTTTGGATCCCGATTTACGATCACCACAGGACACGATGCACCGAGCGGGTTGCACGGGCACCAAGAGGGTTATACAGTCTATGCGTTGCAACTGACAGAATTGAAAATGGAGTTACGAGGTGAGAGAAAATGATACCTGAACAGGGCTCCGTGAACGCTGAATTCCACGTATCCGAGGGTACTGTTCGCTGTGTCCGACTCGAACTGTGTCCTGGCGGAGTTGCTATGGTCGGTGGAAGTCGACGTCGGACGGCCTGGCGGCGGGTCGAGAGTTGAGAAGAGTCGGGGTCGTGCTGGACTCGGCGGCAGGGGGTTGATGGAGTCTCGAGGCTGTGGGGGATCGAGCGGCTGTGAATCGGGGCTGGGTCAACGACGGCGTGTCGCTGGGGCGATGGCGGAGTCATCGTGTGGCGGGGGCTTAGGGTCGACGACGGGGCTGTGGATCGGAGGCGGTGACAGGGGAGCGGTGGCATCGTTCGGGTACGGCGACGATAAGGGAGCCGGCGGTTGCTGTCGGTGCCGCGCGGGTGAGCGAGGAAAGGGTCGACGACGTCGGCTGAGTCTCAAGGCGGGGAAAGAGGAGGCTGAACGGAGAAGATGACGGCGGGGTTCAGCTAGGGTTTTCGAGGCTGGGCACGCACGCCAAGGGGGAGGATTTATACTGCTACAGGGAATCCGACGGCTAGGTTTCCCAATGGGTTTTCGGGTCGGGTTTGGCTCAGATCCGACCCGACCCAAATTGGCTGGTTTGGTTTGCTCAAGGTTGGTTTTGTTTAATTTGGGTTTGGTTCGGTTTAATAAGCCAATAGTTTTTAGGGCTTAAAACGCGTTTTCGGAGTCCAATAAATTCACCAAAAAATACCACATGTCCGGTTTTCCATTTTACACCATAAAACATTATTTTTATAATATTTTAACACCAATAAACTGTATTTAAAAATCCTTAACTCACAATTACCTTGCTTCTTCGTCCAGAAAATACCAAAATTTTTGGGGGAAAATATATTAAAATTATTCTCAAAATCAGGGTGTTTACACTTATGCATCTAATGGAGGTGCAGTAACAACAAGCCGCTACTCAACAGGCGCAAATTCAGGCGCAGTTGATCGCATCCTTGGTACCCAGCAACGGAGGAGCCACAGTTCTCAGCAGAAGCAAATGGATATCATGATTTAATTGATCGCATCCTTGGTACCCAGCAACGGAGGAGCCACAGTGACGCCTGTCACACTGCCGGTTGTGGCGGTAAAAGACGAGTCCGAAGAAACACAGCCCCTCGCTAGGAATACCTGTAGAGCGGCGGAGTTCACCAAAATGTATCCACCAACGTTCAACGGGCGAGCAAAACTGGACATGGTGATGGTATGGATTGCAAAGCTGGAGGGACTCTTCAACTTGGTTGGCATTGAAGGGTCCAAGCGAGTGGCTTGTGCCTCAGTGCAACTGGAACTGCGGGCGCATAATTGGTGGGAAGCAACCGAGCAAAGAATTTATGATGCCAATCCCAACTACAAGATCACCTGGGAGATATTCAAATCTGCCTTTATTGAACAATATATCTCCCGGGTCGTGCGACAACAGAAGGAAGACGACTTCAGCAATCTGGTACAAGGAAGTATTGTAGTGCCTCAAATCCTGATTCGACTGGGATGTGCACTATATAATTAGGCTTGTGGCTAGTCTGTCTAAGTCATAGTTAGATCTTCGGCATCATCTTGCTACGGACGAAATGCGATGATCCTGTCCAACTCATGGATAGGCCTCTATTGAAACAAGTCCAATAGTTTTCGTGTTTTGTTGCTTGGTTTTCTTGATTGCCGCTTTGGGATTTTGATTTGGTGTTGCTTTCGATTTGCTTGGTTTTTGCGGTTGGCTTTCTCGTTTGGAGCTTTGATTCTTGGGGAGTTCGGGAGAAAGGATAGGCAAAGGATTCTAACTCGGTGCTCGTGCTGTTTCAGGTCCGCGTATCTGACGTTTGATCGTCGCTAGGCGGGATACCTTCTTTCAGCACTTTCCCTTAACCAATGAGTGGTTCGGATCCTTCTTTCCTACTTCTTCACATCCACATCTCTAATGTTTCAAACGTTCACTAGATGATTCCAGGTTGGACGCCTAGGAAATCTTTAGCCACATACATGCCAGCCACTAAGAAAGGAACATGGGATTGTAGACTAACTTAATTATATACTTGCACACCTTATGAACACGAGCTTCTTTATAAAGGAATTGGTTATTGGTTGGCTGCGGCCTGGTGCCTTAGATAGAGTTTGGACCTACGAGATACCAAAATTGGAGCACGACTTGAGAAAATATGAACTATTGCATAAGTATATATATTGCTGCTTTACTTCTTCTGTTTTATTTCATGCATTGTATGATATATGAATTGTTTATGCATTTGCATGGTCTGGGACAACTTGTGCACGAGGTTTAAAATTTTTTTGAAACGGTATTACGGAGTACTGGAACCGTATCGACTCAGGGGGAATATTTGATCGTGCTAGTCGCGATGCATTGCGGGACCTTCAGCAGGGCTTGCTACCCGGGCTGACAGGGCGCGCCACAATGCTTGGATAAGTCCCTATGGTGTCGATCACACCAATAACCGCATAGAATAGAATATATGCTAATTTATTGTCTTGTGCTGATGGTAAGTATATTTGTGTTTCGTTGCAGGGAAGGCGTGCATCGGTTGAGTAAGCAACCGATGTACTTGTTGGATTCAATGTTATTTTCATTCCTATCAAAACATGTAACTGATATGAATTGAATTCACTTACTTCTCTATAGAAAGATTATCTTAATGCATGCTCGCCCCTAATAAGCTAGTGTCGATTTAGTCGACTGGGTTCGTCCCGCTCACCAGTACAGCTGAGTACTAACCTATGTTGTGGGCAACTATTTCAGGCACTCAGGCGGTGCAACGCCAGTGGATAGACGAGAAGGCGTTAGAAGCCCTTCTATTTTGAAGTATAGTTGGAGTCAGTTCATTTTGGAGGCGTGGACTTTCAATCTATACAAGGGCGTAATGTATGAACGACGTGGACTATCTAATGGAGCGCGCTCTGCCTTTTGAGTTTTCTTTTTGTAATGCAAATCAAGTAACCGAGAGGCGCATCAAATGTAAACTCTATCTATATTACTCTGAATTATCAATTAAAAGCATATTTCTTCCTATACTTGTGTTCAAATATCTTTGAATGTGTTTTCTAACTTGTGCTCTAAAATGGGTTCCTATAACTACATATTCTTGCCTTGTGTGAGCGCAACTCCAGGCTCGTATGGCATCACGCCCTAGCGAGGACGATCGGTTCCGTAAATGATCCAGCGAGGATGATTGATCCTTTCGGGATCGGGGCGTGACAAGTATGTTTGTGGATGATTATGATTCAGTGTTTGTTAGACTTGCCAAGTTTGCTGGACAGTTCTTGCCTAACCAGCAGGCGTGTTGCTACCGTTTTCAGAAAGGTTTGAATGACGAGCTGTGTAGAGATGTTATAAATCAGAAGTGTCAAACCTACAGGGAATGTTACAAAGCTTCCCTGAATAGCGAACAAATCTTTGGGCTCAATTCACAAAAGGTCAATGTGCAGACCCCCCGTAACAATTTTAACAAGTGGCCTCAGAAAATGGGAGGGTCTGGAGCACCAAAGTGTTCGTACACGTCTGAGCAAAGGGGTCCACCCCAGGCACCGTACTGCCATAGATGAGGCAAATTAGGGCATCGGGTAAAGAGTGTCGAGGAGTTGGATGCTTCAAATGTGGTCGTTTGGACCATAAAGCTTTTGACTGTCGAGACCCTAGGCCAATCGTCAGGCCACAGACGAATCAGAACAACGAGAATCAGAATATGGGGCCTTCAGCAAACGGCGCCAATACTGTACCAGTAAACCCACAATGCCAGGGTGCTCAAGGCCGAGTCTATGCACTGACTCAGGATGAGGCATCCGTCTCCGACACTGTTGTGATAGGTACCTTACTTTTTCGAGAATTGCCCGCTAGAGTCTTATTCGATTCAGGTGCTACGCATAGTTTCATATCTGCTGATTTTATTGTTGAGAATAAATTAGCTTCTACTCCATTAAATATGAACCTTTGTGTAAATACCCCTTCGGGAGTCGACATGCCCGCCCATGCGATCTGTAGGGACGGTTATATTTGCATCGGAGGAAGGAAGCTTTCCTTAGATGTCATTGTGCTGGACATTAAGGATTATGATATTATTCTAGGGATGGACTGGTTGGGTGCTTGCCATGCAACAATCGAGTACGCGGAGAAGCGAGTCGTATTTCGTCTACCCGGCGAGGCAGACTTCTACTATTCGTGCAGTTCTGCACCAAAGACGGCAATGGTGATATCAGCAATTTCGGCTAGGCGTATGTTACATTCAGGCTGCAAAGGGTACTTAGCCTCTGTTCGAGACACCCGGCAGGAAAGTGCAGATGCAACCCAGGCTGATGTCATAGCAGATTTCCTTGATGTATTTTTGGACGAGCTGCCTGTAATGCCTCCTGATCGAGAGATCGAATTCTCCATTGACACCTTTTCGGATTTGCAACCGATATCAAAGGCACCCTATCGAATGGCCCCAGAAGTGCTAAAGGAACTGAAAGTACAGTTGCAAGACTTGTTGGACCGAGGATACATTCGCCCAAGCGTTTCTCCATGGAGAGCTCCGGTGCTGTTCGTGAAGAAAAAGGACGAATCCATGCGGCTGTGCATTGACTACCGAGAACTGAATAAGGCTACCGTGCGGAACCAGTACCTATTGCCAAGGATAGATGACTTGTTTGATCAACTGTAAGGTGCAACAATTTTCTATAAAATTGATCTCAGATGAGGCTATCACCAGCTGAAAATCAAATCCGATGATGTCCCCAAATCAGCATTCAGAACCCGATACAGATACTATAAATTTCTTGTAATATCGTTCGGCTTGACGAACACCCATACAACTTTTATGGATCTGATGAACCGCATGTTTTGGCTATTTATGGACAAGTTTGTAGTCGTATTTATTGATGACATACTAATCTATTCCAAGAACGAGGCAGAGCACAAGGAACACCTGAAGATCGTGCTGCAAATATTATGAGAGCATCAGTTGTTCGCAAAGCTCAGCAAGTGTGAGTTCTGGTTGAACAACATGACATTCCTTGGGTATGTCGTCTGGGCAGAAGGCGTTATCGTAGACCCAAAGAAGATAGAGGCGGTGGTGGACTGGAAGCAACCTACGTCAGGCAGTGAAGTTCAAAGCTTTCTGGGCCTAGAGGGATACTACAGTAGGTTCGTGAAGGATTTTTCTAAACTGGCCTCGCCTTTGACTCGCCTTACTCGGAAAGGGATTATATACGAGTGGGGTGATGACTGCGAAGCTAGCTTTCGGGAACTTAAGCAACGGCTCATTTTAGCACCAATTCTTGCACTTCCGGATAGGGTAGAAGAGTTTCAAATATACAACGATGCTTCGGGACTCGGCTTGGGGTGTGTTCTCAAGCAAAGGGATAAGGTAATATCGTACGCCTCCAGACAACTGAAGCCGTATGAGAAAAACTACCCGACACACGACTTAGAATTGGCGGCAATTGTATTTGCACTGAAGTTGTGGCAGCATTATCTTTATGGTATTGCTTGTAAAATCTATACAGACCACAAGAGCCTCAAGTATCTATTCACCCAACGGGAACTGAACCTCCGGCAGCGGCGCTGGCTAGAACTGATAAAGGACTATGACCCGACGATCGCATATACGCTGGGCAAGGTAAACGTCGTTGTTGATGCTCTGAGTCAAAAGCACGTGGGCTCGTTATCCATAAATAACCGTCTACTTCAGGAGCTAGAGGCGATGGGCATCGAGTTTCGAGTTCGGCATCAAGGAGTGCAGCTGCCACCACTCCATCTTGAACCGAGTTTACGTAATAGAATCAAATCTGCTAAGACGAATGATCAGTTCCTAACAAAGGTACGTGGGCTGATCTCGACAGGGAAGACGTCCAACTTTGTGGCAGGTGAAGATGGGGCCTTACAGATGAAAGGAAGACTATGCGTTCCTAGTGACCCAGTACTTCGAAGAGAAATTTTGACAGAGGCACACTATGCGAAGTATTCCTTGCATCCGAGGAGCACCAAGATGTACATGGACTTACGCAGGACCTTCTGGTGGCACAGTATGAAACGGAATATGGTGACCTTTGTGTCATAGTGCATGGCCTGTCAACAGGTAAAGTTGAACATCAGAGGCCCAAAGGGGAGCTGCAGAACCTCGCTATTCCCGAGTGGAAATGGGACAACATCGCTATGGATTTCATTATAAGATTTTCGAAGACACCGCAGGGGCATGATGCTATTTTGGTCATAGTTGATCGTTTGACCAAATCTGCCCACTTTCTCCCTATAAAAGTTTCTTGGAGCGTCTATCGGTTAGCACAGATTTACATTGACGAGATTGTTCGATTACACGGAGTACCTGCCTCAATCATCTCTGACCGTGATGGACGTTTCTTATCTCGTTTTTGGACTAGCCTACAGTCTGCTATGGGAACCAAGCTAAAGTTCAGTACTGCATACCACCCCCAGACTGACGGACAGACAGAAAGGACAAATCAGATACTTGAAGATATATTGCGGCTGTGTGCAATCGATTTAAAGACTAGTTGGGACACGCACCTTTCGTTGGCGGAGTTCGCGTACAACAACAGTTACCAATAAAGCATCCAGATGGCACCGTATGAAGCGCTCTATGGGCGCAAGTGTCGATTTTTAATCTGTTGGGACGAAGTCAGCGAGCGGCAGGTACTTGGGCCAGAGCTAGTAGAGCAAGCAGTTGAGAAAGTTTGCTTGATTCGAAAAAGACTCCGCACTGCACAGAGTCGACAGAAGAGATATGCCGATGCTCATCATAGACCTTTGGAGTTTATGGTTGGGGACCATGTCTTCTTGAAAGTGATACCGATGCGTGGGGTGATGTGTTTCGGAGTTAAGGGCAAGCTGAGTCCCAGGTTTGTTGGCCTATTTGAAATACTGGAACGAGTGGCAGTTGTGGCATACATGATTGCACTACCTCCCGCCTTGGCTGAAGTGCACGATGTCTTCCATGTCTCTCAACTTCGGAAGTATATGCATGATCCAAGTCATATGGTTAGCTTTGAACAATTGGAACTGTGCACGGGCATATCGTACTCAGAAGAGCCCGTACAGATTTTGGACCGTAAGGAGAAAGTACTTTTGAATCGTACGATGTCTTTGGTTTACGTGCTGTGGTGGAACCATTCAGTTAGAGAATCAACTTGGGAGATGGAGTCGGAGATGAAGGAGAAGTATCCTTCATTATTCATTCAGTCGGAGTAAGGCCTTATTCTTAAGTTTTGGGACAAAATTTTTTCTTAGTGGTATATTATGTAGTGCCTCAAATCCCGATTCGACCAAAATATGCACTATATAATTGGGCTTGTGGCTAGTCTGTCTGAGTCATAGTTTGGAGTTTAGATCTTCGGCATCCTCTTGCCACAGACGAAATGCGATGATCCTTTCCAACCAATGGATAGGCCTCTATTAAAACAAGTCCAATAGTTTTCATGCTTTGTTGCTTGGTTTTCTTGATATCACTTTGGGATTTTGATTTGGTGTTGCTTTCAATTTGCTTGGTTTTCGCTGTTGGCTTTCTCGTTTGGAGCTTTGATTCTTGGAGAGTTCGAGAGGAAGGATAGGCAAAGGATTCTAACTCGGTGCTCGTGCTGTTTGAGGTTCGCGTAACTGACGTTTGATCGTTGCTAGGCGGGACTCCTTCTTTCAGAATTTTTTCCTTAACCAGTGAGTAGTTCGAACCCTACTTTCCTTTTTCTTCATGTCCACATCTCTAATGTTTCAAACGTTCACTCGAGGATGCTCGGCTGGACACCTAAGAAATCTTTAGCCATAATGCATACCAGCCACTAAGAAAGGAACATGGGATTGTAGACTAACTTAATTATATACTTGCACATCTTATGAACATGAGCTTCTTTACAAAAGAATTGGTTATTGGTTGGTTGCGGCCTGGTGACTCGGATAGAGTTTGGACCCACGGGATACCAAAATCGGAACACGGCTTGAGAAAATATGAACTGTTGCATAAGTATATATATTGCTGCTTTACTTCTTATGTTTCATTTCATGCATTGTATGATATATGAATTGTTCATGCATTTTCATGGTCTGGGACAACTTGTGCACAAGGTTTGGCATTTCCTCAAAACGGTATTCTGGGGCACTGGAACCGTATCGACCCGGGGGAGAATATTTGATCGTGCTAGTCGTGATGCATTGCGGGATCTTCAACATGGCTTGCTACCCGGGCTGACAGGGCGCGCCGCAATGCTTGGATAAGTCCCTAATGTGTCGATCACACCAATGAACGCATAGAATAGAACACATAATAATTTATTGTCTTGTGCAGATGGTAAGTATACTTGTATTTCGTTGCAGGAAAGGCGTGTATCGGTTGAGTAAGCAACTGATGTACTTGTTGGATTCAATATTATTTTTATTCCTATCAAAACATGATACTGATATAAATTGAATTCACTTGCTTCTCTATAGAAAGATCATCTTAATGCATGCTCGCCCCTAATAAGCTAGTATCGATTTAGTCGAGTGGGTTCGTCCCGATCACCAGTACAACTGAGTACTGACCCATGTTGTGGGCAACTATTTCAGGCACTCAGGCGGTGCAACGCTAGTAAATAGACGAGAAAGCGTTAGAAGCCCTTCTATTTTGAAGTATAGTTGGAGTCAGTTCATTTTGGAGGCATGGACTTTCAATCTATACAGGGACGTAATGTATGAACGACGTGGACTATCTGATAGAGCGCGCCCTGCCTTTTGAGTTTTCTTTTGTAATGCAAACCAAGTAGCCGAGAGGCTCATCAAATATAAACTCTATGTAAATTACTCTAAATTATCAGTGAAAATCATGTTTCTTCCTATACTTGTGTTCAAATATCTGTAAATGTATTTTCTAACTTGTGTTTTAAAATGGGTTCCTATCACTGCATGTTCTTGCCTTGTGCGAGCGTAACTCCAGGCTCGTACGACATCACACCCCAGCAAGACGATCGGTCCCGTAAAGGATCCAATGAGGACGATTGACCCTTTAGGGATCGGGGTGTGACAGTTCTCATCTCTGAAAGCTAGTGGCCTTTTGATTCGTTGACATTGGCTGCCTATGTTGTACTTGTACTGGTCCCTAAGCTCTAGAATTATATCATTGTTTGGATATTGTGTGTGCATCAACCCTTGTTTAATATTGGGTACTTTGGTAGTGTGGTGTTTATTACAAGTTTACAACCAAGCCTCGAGGGATGTTTTCTCAAATTTTTCAAATAAAGTAATAAATTTTCGGATAATTGCAAAAAAGGAGAGAAGTTTTGACAAATGGCAATTAGGGGGAGAAGTCGCCAACTGAGTTGGCGGGTTGGCGGGGGATCAAAGGGCTCGCCAACTGAGTTGGCGAGCTAGATGTATTGGAGGCAGAGCCCGCCAACTTAGTTGGCGGTTGAGGGGAAGGAAAGTAATTTTCGGCCGTTGGCTTCTCGGGATGGGGGCGGGGAGGAATTATAGCCGTTGAGGGTTGGGGGGAGGATTATAGCCGTTGCACAACGGCTAATACAAACTTATATATATTTCCTATCTCAACCAAATCATCCAACACTCTCACTCTCTTCCCTCTCTTCCCTCTAGGAAAGCCCCCAGCACTCTCTCTGTCTCTCTACCTCTGGCAAAGCTTCCAACACTAAAAAAAAGCCTGCAGCCAAAGTTCATCTGAGTTTTTTGTAGCAAAAGTTCTCAACCATCATGGATCGTAGCATAAGAATTGTATGCTCGCACGGCGGTAAAGTAAACGGGTTAAATTACGAAGGAGGAGAAAGCCAAATTTTTTTTAACTTATCCGAATATTAGTTTTGAAAATATACGTAATCATATTATTGAACGTTGTTCTATTCATTATGATTTTATTCTGAAGTCTATTTTTGGTTCTAATTGTTTTTTGATAAATAGTGCAGATGCATAGAATTATATTCTTGAGATTAATTCACAATCATGGTATATAAAAATATATGTTATTAAAGTAGCAGTAGCATTAGATAATAGAAATAGTGAATATTTTTCTGAATACCAGCATGTTAGTTCGGGTGCTAGTTCTTCTCAACAAATTATTTTATTTTCCCAAGAAGGTTATTCATCAGATGAATCTAACCATGATGATGATAGTGACAACGACGATAGAAATAGTGATAATTTAGTTGAAAATATAGATTATACGGTAGATGATGATGTTGTAAAAGCTATCACTGATGAAGTATTTAAGGGACAATCATTTCCTAGTCGTTCTTACTTTAGAAGCTTTATAAGTAATTTAGCAATTAAATATAATTTTAGTTGTTCAGCTAGTGTTATGAATAATGCTCGTAGAATTATATATAGTTATGATCAACCGAATTGTAATTGGAGATTATATGTCAAATCCATTGGAAATGGTGATATAGTTAAAGTTAGTACATTAGAAAATCATCATTCTTGTTTATGGAGACTTAGTACATGACGTTATCGACTAGCCACTGCTGCATGGATTAAGACCATGATAATTGACATTATTAGTGGATTAAATATCTAACACGATCTATATAGTAGAATCCAAAGGATTCCACCAAAGTCTTTTGGACAGAATTTAGCTCCCACGTACGATAGTTTCTTTCGGACCACAAATGTATATGGATTCGGGTTCGTAAACCAAGATCATGGTCGTATAACTATAAAAAATATATGCATCATATTTTGTGTGTAAATTACTTAACTTGCAAACTTATAATTTAAAAAATTACCTCTCCAGTAAATATTCGACTAGATATGTGGTCTTCACGTTGCTTAATAATAAGGTCGGTAGTCGGTCCACCGGGAATACGACCGTCATTTTGGTTAGCCATCTACAAAAAAAATTAATTGTGATCATTTACGACTAAAATATAATAAGTCTGTCAACGATTTAAAAATTGTCACAAATTATATGTTTACTTACATTAGATTTTTGGGTTATTTTTTTCCCAGTTGATCTTGCTGCTTGCAGACAGGGAAGTGGGAGAGAGGAGAGTGTTGTCAGGAGAGGAGGGTGTTGTGAGAGTGTGGTGAGAAGGAGTTGGGGGCTTATTTATAGGAAAAGTGGAAGGTTTTGGAGAGGGGGAGGGGGGTCTCAGAGGGAGAGGAGAGGGTATCCGAGGGAGAGGGGGGTCTTCGAGGCGTCTGTTACAGCCGCATGGCCCGCCATCTGAGTTGGCGAGTTCTTCTCAGACTTTGGGCACCGCCAACTCCGTTGGCGAGTTGTCCCCCTCCCTGCCAATTGCCAAAACTTCTCCCCTTTTTCGCAATTATGCAAAAATTTATTACTTTATTTGAAAAGATATGATGTTTTCTCTTCGGATCACATGGCACCAATGCAGTAATAAAATAATAATAATATAAAAAGTGTAATAAGTTTATCTTTTGGACTGATTATACCCATGGGATTGGAGGGCCATCCTTCAAGGATTTTTTTACTTTTACCCTAAGAAGAATTGAATTTTTCTATGGCTAAATTGTAACTTGATACCCTCAACTATTTTAATTTTTTAACTTAAAATCCTAAGTTTTCATATCTATTAACTTAATATCCTAATTTTTTTTCCTAAACTACCCCTAACCCCCCTCTCTCTGGCATCCCCCCTCTCTCTCCGTCCGGCAGCAGCCCTGCCCCCTCTCCTCCCACCATCTGTCCGTCCCCCCTCCCTCCCCCCGTCGGCAGTGACATCAATAACAAAGTCAGCAGCAGAACAACAGCAACGCGTCGGTTGCAGCGGCGACAGCGGGGTTGAGGAGGGGGTAGGCGCGGGATGGGCCGACCGGCGGGAGGAGGGGGGCTGCAGAGAGAGAGAGAGAGGGAGGAAGGGGGATTAGTTTAGGATTTTTTTTAGGGTATTAAGTTGATAGATATGAAAGTTTAGGGTATTAAGTTGAAAAGATAGGATAGTTGAGGGTATCAAGTTACAAATTAGCCTTTTTCTATTTTACGATTTATTGTATCTTCTATTTATTTCTTGGGAAGTGTAAGAGGTCAATTATTGCAAACAAGAGTCGATGTGAATTTGAATTATGAAATTTTATGGCTAATTTATAACTTGATATCCTTAACTTTGATAGACGTCAACTTGATACCCTAAAATTTAAAAATAATCAAATTACCCCTATCCCTCCCACCCTCTTGCTGTCGACGACTGCACTCCCACGACCCCCTTCCCATCGATGCACCCCCAACCCACCCACCACCACCACCCCTCTGCGGTGGAGAGAGAGAGATGGGGTTTGGTAGACCACGGGGGGGGGGGGGGGGTGCAGCATGTAATGCCCCGCTCGTACGGTATATTATGCTGATTCGGATTGGAACGAGGCATTTGGTTTGGTTGTATTTCAATAAGTCAAATTTGGAAACAAGTATTGATTTGGATTTTGGTTTTATGTGCAGGCTTTTACGTGGGGCTTTTTAAGGTCGATAATTCATCTCGATGCGGGCACATAAGTACGGAGTCATACATCGTGCAATGGAATCGGTTGATTCGTTCAGAGCAGTGCAGAAATAGCGGGACTTTAGCGATGGTGCAGTCTTTCTTAATCCGCTCTGGTCGGATGATTGAGAAGAATGACTTGCTCGTATGGTTATACCAGTTAAGTAAATCTTTCTTCGCATCAGACCACATCATTGGAGATAGTCTGTATCAACTCAGGTGAAGCGATAGGTTGTTAACTCGGCAGAACGATATGCAGATGAGTATAAGGTGGACGGGCCCTGACCCTTCTCCTCTACTTCTTTATGCTTAACAAAATACATCAATGGCGTGCTAACGATATCATAGATTCAACGTGCGTGGTTTGAAGAAACACAAGTCAAAATTTATTGAACACTAAGATAGAACATTGAAACAAAGAATATTGAGGCGTGCATCAAGCGCATGAGTATCGAACGGAAATACTTCGTGATGTGAGGCCAGCAGTTGTAGCGCAATGCCATAGAACTGCCAGTAGGCGAGAGATGAAAACGTGCATCCGTGCATGAATATCATAAGAACGCTTTGTCAAGCAAAGTGTGTAGTTGAGTTCGAAACCATACAATTGTGTCAAATAAGGAATGGTGCCACGGAACTATCGATCAGGGATAGGGCACCACGGAACACTGTGTCAAGAAGCAGTATGGTGCCTATGAAATAATTATCAAACGGGATATGGTTCCCATTGAGAAATTGAATGTGGCACGGTGCCTTGAGATAGTGCGAGAATGAGATACTACGTCGAGTAGAAATATTTCATGGATAAATGGTCACGGACTTCCCGTGCACGGACTTGGATATTTCCTCGAACGGTATCCGGGGCACTCGAACCGATTCGACCTAGGGAGAAATGATGTGAACGTACTTTAGCGAGGGGTATAACGAGACTTCCAGTCGGGTTTGCTACCCAGAGCTGGAATGACGTGTCGCATACCATAGAAACGACATTGGGGACTTCATGTCGAATCGGACTGAGAGGATGTACCACAAAAGACCGTGGCTTTCGGGACCTCTAGAGGGCTCACAACCCGACTGAGAGAGTGTACCAAAATGTCAAGTAATATTAAAATATGAAGCTCGTGTCGTCAGTGACCTTCATATAGGTAAGGCATACATTAACGAACATCTTATGCAGGGGCAAAAAAAGTGTTCATCTTGCATCGATGCAATGGTGTACGCATCGAATTTGGGACATAAGTCACAACGAGTGGCATTTGAAGTATAGCACGAACAAATGACGTAGTTCAATACTCGATATCTGTTTTAAGTACGCGATTCAAGGATAACATGTTTAGTGAATTGAGGCGACCGAATATAACATGTTTAGCTTTCGATAATATCGAGTATGACATGCATGTCCGCTTACGAGATTGAAATGCTTACATGCGGATATGCTTTATAACTTCAATGTTTACATGCAAACATGATTTACTAATTTCGTAACATGGCATGATATAAACTGAAATTTATCTAGTTAAAATAGAAAGATCACAAAATAATCTGCATGCTTCACATGATTACTTAGTGTCGGTTTAGACGAATGGGTTATCCCGCTTACCAGTACAAGATGCATACAGATCCCCCAAATTCCCAGGTACAAAAGATCACTCGGACATACCTAATGCGTTAGAAGCTCTTCACCCGGGATTGCGTGCTTGATATACGAAGACATGATGTATGGAACGGTAAAATCATTTGTGAGCAAGAGAGATCAAAGAGTGTTGTAAGACAACTTGCAGATTCAATTGGGCTATTCAAATCCTTTATAACCGCTGCAATTATAAATAAAAGAGCTTCTCTTCGTATACTCTGTCTGTTTTCATACTGACTCTATAATCTTTTGCTGCAACACGGTCGTTTTGAAAATATTATTATATTTTATCTTCTTGCCTTGTGCGAATGCAACCTATACTCGTATGACATCACGCTCGGGAGACGATTATCGATCCTACGGAGTTGGGGCATGACATAGTGGTATCAGAGCACCCGATTAATTTCCTTGGACAATAATTTATTTCATCACTAATTCTAAAGTTGTCGCCGCGATCGAACGCTCTTGACTCTACTCGATGCTACACTGGATGTTTCATACAATAAGTTTATATAAACTTAAACTGTTGTGTGTTTGCTGTGTTTAAATTCTATCGAAGGTAATGCCAATAACATCGCACGATGTTGTTACATAGCGTACGACAAGTCGATTCGAGTGATGTTTGTTGCATCAGTGCAATAAGTCAATTTATCAAACGATATCATATACATGGGAACATCGTAACGATAACAAACGAGTTGAGCGGTTTGAGTATTAACTGGTAAATCGGGAAGAAAACGTTGTACGAGATACAACGGACGAATTAACAGAAATAAAAAGTGATGGTGTATGTTGGCTGAGTTTCGTGTCGGACTTTGAGTAAGCGAACGTCGAGTTCATGGTACGTAGGATCACCGCGGGATGGAAAGTTCAGAATAGATGTTGGATCAGTGGAGAGCGAGGTATGATGCAAGGAATGGCTCAAATTTTTAGTGGTATATGCCATGCCACGAAGCGATCGATGCATCAGATCATTAGTCTGGACAACGATAGATTGTCCGCAACGGATTGGTACATCCATTAGATAGGGAGGGGCTGAAATTTTTAAGTCTTTGAAATTCAAGAACAGAAGGAGAGAGATAGAAGCTTCTCGTGCCGTTGTTGCCAAAGCTTTCTTATTATTCAACTCTCCAAGTTGTTCACAGCAGTCCCTGTACTTCTTCGTTGTCGAGTGGTCCAAAGAGTAAACTGATCGTCCACATATCAGATCTCCACAAATATACTTCCCCAGAATCAACTGTATTTAGATTCATGTTTAGGATCTTTTTATACGTTTCTTTCTTTTTAATAGTTTATAATACAAAAGTTTCGTATAAAATTTTATTCGCAAACAAGATGGCGAATCTGCTGGAGACTTTCTTCTCCTCTGACGAGAAGGTGATAGCTCAACTAGACGCTGCTTCGGTCGGCTCGATGCAAAAGACCTTGGTAGTGAAGTTCGACCAACAAGCATACGAAGAAATTCTCCATTCCGGGGGTAGTGCTCGTCCCTTATCCACACTCAAGTTGAGGAAAACTCGCAAAGTGTGGGTGCCCAAGCATCGTCATGCATATCCCGAGTTGCTGCCAAAAAGGGAAAAATATTCTGATTGACGAGAAATCCCTTGTAAATTCTGTCAACCAAGTTCAGATCCGTGATTTGGTGGACAACTCCCTTACGTTAAACAATGGATGCAATTCGCGCAGCTCGCGCAATATCAAGAAAACGTTGATCCACACCCAAGCTTCTGAATCCCTTGCGTTAAACAAGGGATACAAATAGCGTAACTCGTGCAATATCAATCAAAGGGTGATCCACACCCAAGCTTCTGAGCCTACATATTGTTTGATAATAAACGAAAGAAATAAAAATAGGTTTATACGAAACCCTTTCTTTGGTTTACAAACAAGAAGTACAATTAATCCTATACGAGGATGTTAAGTACAAAAATTTAATCTGGGTAAATATTGCTATAGGAGTCTGATTTGCGGTCGATCACTTTGTCCCTTGGACCACACGATGACGAAGAAGAGCTGTAGAAGAAGGAGAAGCTTCAAAAATTGCAAGAGGGATTGGATGCTCGACGCCAAAGTCGTCAATCACTCCTCTCTATCTATGCTCTAGGATCTTCTCTCTCAAAAATAAAATCCAACCCCTGTTCTTCGACCACCTTTGACCTCTGTGGACGGAGGTCTCTATTTATAGAGTTCAGCTACAGTAGGCGTAGAAACCGAACAGCGGAGAGAGCTGCACCTTTTACGCGGCGGTTACAATAACTGCTACCCACGTATGAATGATCTTCTGAATCGACGTGTGGCACGTATCCCATTATAAGATAATGCATATAACTGCTCGTCGAAGATCACAGCATGCAAGCCACGTAGATAACTGCCCCTCGCGTAGAGATGGTTGGCATAGAAGCCAAATAACTGTCTCGTTGGCGTAAAAGCCAAATAGCTATTCTGATGGCGTAGAAGCCAAGTAGCTGTCATGTTGGCATAGAAGCCAAAATAGGCGTAGAAGCCGAATAGTTGTCAGATTGGCGTAGAAGCCAAGTAGGCGTAGAAGCCTGATGCTGCATGGATATATAACCGGCATAAAGATAGCCAATTATCCTCCTTTGACTGAGGTCTTGAGCGTATTCCGAACTAAATAGCCTTATCGTGCCTCTTTGCACATATAGCCTGAGTTGGCGTATTCTGAGGAGATAGCATACGACATACTCCTATAATTAAAAATAGCCAGATCAGCGTATTTCAAGGAGATAGCGTACAACATGCTCCTATAGCTGAAAATAGCCTGGTTGGCATAATGTGCGGGGATAGTGACGTGGACGTATTAGCCTTAATTATAGCTCCCCAGTCTTTGAAAGTAAAACCAAATCTCGTGCATTAAATGCAGAGATCTGCCCCCATCACGCGCATTAACTACAGAGACGTGCCTCGAGCCCTGTACGAAGAGTAGCTTTTGACGTGGCGGTTCGTTTCGTCTCCTGCTAAGCGTAAAAGCTCACGTCTGCCTGTGTAAAACTAGGCAGCATATTCCTTGAATGCGTAAATGACGTCTTACATCAAGGTTGGTGTCACTAAACGACAGTTTTGGAGTTCTGTGCAGAATCATCATTACAACCATCCTCTTGATAGTCGTGTTATACTCGTTGTCAGGAGTCAGATTCACTGCTTGATCTGACAGGTTCATTCGTAGAATACGAAGAGTTTCTCGTATAATTTCTCGTTGCATTAAAAGCAGATGGGTTTTACGCCAATGTGGCGATGTAGCAACCTTTTTACGCTGAAGCAATCTGAAAATACTACATTATGCGGGTTGTTCTGGAGCTATATTTTATGCTTTAAAACAGCGTTGAAGCTACACTGTACGCCAATGGCTCTGAAGTCATGCCTTACGCCACCCAGTGTTGGAGCTCTGTTTTAGCAACTTCTTGCATGTTGAGGGTTTTACACATATGGTTCCTCAGCGTATTTTTCATGCTTCTACAAGACCCCCTTCAAAGTTTTTAAATTTCTCGTAATTTGAAACACTTTGAATGAAGCATGAAACGGTCAAGTCTGACACATTCCGCGAGGCTGATTTTACGGCCAATATTTAGGAATTTGTTGGGATTTGGTGTGATCTCCTCTGCCTATATAAAGGTGACTGAGTTCACCTATTCTTCCCACACTTCCTTCACCACCAAAAAGAGATGGTTGCCGTTGTTCGTCTTGCTGATTTGAGAAAGAAGAAGATCATGCTCTTCCAGCATGTAAGGAGCCGTAAAAAGAGGCATCTTCGAGCAAATATCCTCTGCAATGATGGATCATGGAAGGATATCATAGCTTTCTTTGCTCGGGATAATCAGCAATTTCATATGACGATTTGTCCAGGAGAGAGAAAGGATCTCATTTGGCCACACAGCTTGCAAGCTGTATTTTCTCCCATCATGACGGTGGACGAGGGTAGGCAGTCTGGCCCTGTCTTCCAGTATTGAGTTGGGTCTGAAACCTCAACTCAATATGCTATGACGTATGGAGGATAGGCTCTGAATAATTTACACAAGCCCAATTGTGTATCCTCCCGCCATTAATCATTTTCTTGTTAATCGGCCGCGGAAGCCGATTAACTGCTGGAGAAGACGACAAAGATCTCCACCAATACGAGAACCTGACAGAACAGATTCTTGGCACGATCTTAAATGAAAATGAGAAACCCTTCGTAGAGAAAGGATTTCCATCATATGTAATCATGAAGATGAAAAATCCTCTGTAAACTGGATTTCCATCATATGTAATCATGATTAATAAAATTATCTTCTTTTACGCATCTGATAATTTGCCATATTTGCTGTTTAGGAAGTCTAAATGTGTGCAGCTTCGGCACGTCTGAGTAATTTTATGCCAACTCTGATAAAAGAATATCTGATCTCGTCACATCTTTTACGCGTGGTAGGAGACGCGTAGAAAATTGCTTAGCATTTAAGTCGAATATCTGAACTGTCATACTGTTTTGAACGAGAAGTCGCATAGAATTTCTGAACTGTCACTTCTCTAATACGAAGAATTCTTGTTCAGACCATCATCTTCAAGAATGTTTTCCCGAAAATCCCTTGAAAGAGGGCGAGAAATATCTGTCGACCAAGCCATACTTGAACTTTTGAGAAAGGATTCTGATTGGACTTTGGATGAACTTCCAATCGACCCAAGAAAAAGAGTCATCTTCAATGTTGAACTCTGTATGTTTTGGGCATTTGAAATATTTTGTAGCCAAGGAGCATTCTCTGCGTAAACCCTTACCACTAGCCATCTATAGCTTTCAAGAGTAGAATCGTAGATTTGTAGCCTCTGAGCATAAAAAAGCTTCTGAGCGTGAAATCATGGATTTGTAGCTTCTGAGAGTAAAATCGTAGGTTTGTAGCCTCTTGAGCGTAAAAGCTCGTGAGCATAAAAGCATCTGGGCATAGAACCGTAGATTTGTAGCCTCTCGAGCGTAGAATCGTAGATTTATAGCCTCTGAGCGTGAAAAAGCTTCTGAGTGTGAAATCATAGATTTGTGGCCTCTGAGCGTGAAGTCGTAGGTTTGTAGTTTCTCGAGCGTAAAAGCTACTGAGCGTAAAAGTATCCGGGCGTAAAACCATAGACTTATAGCCTCTGAGCGTAAAACCATAGATTTGTGGCCTCTCGAGCGTAAAAGCTCCTGAGCGTAAAATCATAGATCTGCTCTGCGCGAATTCTGGATCCACTGACTGTCCGTCTTCTTCTTTCAAATGATAGGCTGACGTGGCACCAAATCATAACCGAATATTAAATATCGGATTTTGTTAGGAATTTGAAGAGTTATCCAAACTCTATAAATACCCCAAGGTCTTCAGAGAAGAAACCCTTCATCTGTCTTTTGCAAAAAAAAAAAACCCTTGTCTCTTTGAGAACTCTTCTTTGTTTCTTCCCTGAGCACTCTGAGTTTTAGCCATGACACCCAAACAAGCTTCCGCTGCCAAGGGAAAGAAAGTTGCCCCTTTTTCTCGTTCCTCTGCTCAAGCACGAGCGACTCCCATTGGGCTGAGTGAAACTCGATCTGAACGAAGTGCCCCACCGTCAAGCTGTGCACCAGGCGTCATAGGTAAAGCTTTTGGGACGAGAAAACGAAGAAAACCCTTCGTACACGTTGTACGTGAACGCGCTAGGTCATCTTCTGTGCTGAGAGCCTCTTCGAGGAAGATGATGCACGGAGATGTTTTATTATTTACGCCCACATTTCTAATGTGTCAGCATAAAAACTCTATATTTTCGCAGTCTGACATAAAAGCTTTGACTGTCGAAATTTGGTGTATACTACAAACTTTGAGAGTTACGCCCTGGATGAAAATTCTGGCGTAACAACTCAAATTTTGGCAGTCTGGCGTAAAAACACAAACTGTTAGATTTTTGTGTATACTGCCAACCTTGAATTTTACGTCTCGGAAATAGGTTCCAGCATAAAAACTTAAGTTTTTACAGTCATGGCGTAAAAGCACAGACTGTTGATCTTTGGCGTAAGCTGCAAGACTGTAATATCTAGTGTAGAAACTGACTTGTTCTTCTTGCATTTTGTAGTGGACTTGCAGATCCCTCTGTTGGCTGAGGTGATGGGTTCTGCTACTGGGATGCTGAACTCCAATTATCTGGAGGATTTGTCCCAAGTGACATTCCCTATTTCTGGAACCCAGTATCCTGAAGGAAGGGAAATTCTGATATCGTCTCAAGGAGAACGAATGCTGTTGAGTATGATCAGCGGGGAGCCCCTGACGTATATAGAGATGGGGCAAAATATATAAAATTAGCTTTCCTATTCGGGGATATGATTGATAAACAATCCCAGACGAAGCCCAAGAAGGAAAACTGGGTTTTTACTGCTGATGGCATGGTCATGTACCTGCCAAGGATGCCCAGAGACTATCCTATTTCGGCATTCTTCTATGCCACATATCCCAGGAAGATGTCATGGACCCTGACCCCTGATCTTCACGGCCAGCCGGGGAAGATATTTTATCAGAAAGGATCAGGCCAAGGATTATTTGTGAGCCGCCCTTCAGGCCCTGTCATGCCTTTCAGGGGATTACTGTCGGGCAGCGTCCCGAGTGAAGACACTTCACTGCTCCAACCAGTCCAAATATCGAATTTTTGTAATGACTTCATGGGGCAGGGAGGAGTATACCCCAAGGTTAATCCTCGGACCAGCGGGTGGATTAGCCCCAAAAATCTTCGATGGGCTCATTTAACTGCCTGGGCCCTGAAGCATTTTCAGACGGAGCTGGAGAGCATTTGTCTATTCGCGGCTGTGAGTGCTATCAGTGTTGGGTTACCTCTCAACCCCAACCTGTTTTTGGCTTTGATGGAGCGGTATATCTCGCTCACTGGGACTTTCGCTACTCCGCTAGGGGAGTTGGGATTGGCCCTTCACGAGATGGCAGAGATTTCAACACTGCCAATGGGGGATACTCCTTATGAAGAGTATGTTCCCATAAATAGGGAATTGAGGGATACAAACCCTCGGGCAGTGGCAGTGTATCAGGAGCTGATGTGCCACTACCTTGCTTGCACCACTTTCTATCAGGAGCCGTCTGATTTGGCTCACACCAACAAGTGGGCATCTTATCTCTTTTTTCATCAGGCCAGAGATGCTAAGCCAGACAAAGTTGTGGATAGTAGAGATAAACCCTTGAATCTTCTGAGCGTGCTTAATGTCCAAATAGTCGATGATCTTATTGAAGATGCTGGGGCTTCAGATCAAGTTCTCGATGAGGAGATCGAGGGTTATCCTGTAGGCACTAAAGTCTACAGTTATATGAGGCATTGCCGCAAACCTCTGTCAAGGAAAACTCAACTGGCTGGCTTCCTCTCTGTATGGCTACGCCGATTGGTAGTACCTGACATCGCATCTGCAGATCACATTCATCGTAACACCTTATGGCCTACAGTTTGTTTGGTGTTTGGGGCAAGACTGGGCCTGCTCCCTGTAATGGTATGCCGGATACAAACTGGCCTGAGGGCCACTACTGATGGGCTGCTTGCAGATGAAACATGGCGTGAAAGCTTTCCCAGGGTAGAGTTACCATTCCTATATCTGATGGGATGGTTAATTCTTCATAACCCCAGGGTGATGTCTTCCAGCTCTGCCAGTAGTTTAGGAAATAATTTCTTGTTGAATTATAAGAATTCCTCTTGGAACGTGACCACCGTCGTAGACTGTCGGCGAGCATTAAATTTTGCTCATAGATGGAAGCTCTTCTGTATCGTCCCCACTGTACATATCAATCAACAGGGGACGAAACTTCAGGATTTGGGTCACGGGAAGACCGTTCTTTCTCCTGAAGCTTTTTATTGGTTGGTCTGCATTAGACCTTCCCATTTGTTGTAAAGAAGTGAAGACCATTGCTTCTTGGAGCCTTATCTGCCTAGTCGGTTCGCTAGGCAGTTTGGGTATGACCAATTGCATGTGGGAAATGCCCTCACCAGCTTCAAGTCCAGAGGTGGGCTCATTGATGGAGCCAGAGGGTGGCGGTACTTCATAATAGTTTGTACTGGAGCAACCTTTACTGTGCCTGCGACTTCTCTCTCCATGGAGTTGCATATCCTCCATTCATACGCACAATTTTATGTGGCCATCAATACCTTTCATCGCAATTTTGATATGCGTGGAAGTTTTAGGATTCCCTCTCATAAGTCCACTAGAAGAGAGGAGGTCCCATCAGTTTCCTCTGATGAAGATGAAGACCCTGTCGGTCCAGATGAGTTTTTGTTGACAATACCGAGAGGCGTAATACCTCCGCCTGCAGAGCCTCTTGTTATCCCCAGTAAGCGAAGGGCTCCTACTCTGAAAGAGCATTCCCCTCGCAAGAAAAAGAAGACTGCCAGTGGTCCTACAAGGACTTCCAGCCATGAGGCTCCTAGGAGTGAGCTTGTTGTTTCCCCGGGCGGGGACAATTCTTTGATTAGAGGTCTCTCGTCTTTTAGAGAGGGAACCTCTACAGTTCCGGCTGACAGTGCCGGAGATTCTTTGCTCGAGACTGCTGTCGCTACTACCACCACTGGTAGTGCAGTGAGGTCACCTTCGAGGCCGAGAAAATTAAGGATATCTTTATCCATACCAATAATGGGTTCAGCCCCTTCTTTATCTGTTAGTATCTCCAGTGAGATTCTGCCCGATGAACCTCGAGTGGATCTGGGTGAAGACTTGGATGACTATCCTCAGACGTCATTTGGTGCACCCTCTTCTCCAGGTATGAAAGCTTGCTTAGCATCATTAAGAAATAATTTAGCTGTACTGGTTGCGGACGCGACATATATATCATCAGCCTTGGGTAAATGTTGTCCTTATGCCTCTTTTTAGGAGAATTAACATTAGGTTGATATTAACTTTCTCTTGTCTTCTTTTTCGGGGAAGACATCATTGGGGAGGGCAACGTCGACGCAACTTTTGGCTTTGTTGCAGTTCCCGCCGATGAAACGACGGTGCTCGACCTTGAAGAGGCAACATTTTTGGGTGCTGGCTCGCCCAATACAGTCCCGATATCTTCAGAGGAGGATGAGCCTGTCATCACGACTATGCCTGCTTTGTTGAGTACACTAGTAACTTCAACCACTGTTGGTGTTAGTTCTTTTGTAGCACCATCTGTAGAGGCAACGGCCGTGACGACACCCTCTGCAGTTGTTCCTAGAAGGGGATTCACCGATATCGCAGCCACTCCCAGCGTCCATTCGTATTTCGCCATGCTAGTTGAGCAGTATACTAGCGTTTTCTACATCACTTTGAAAATGCTGATATCGATGGTGCTGGAGAAGAATTTAGGCTTCGAGGCTCTGAATATGTCTTCCCAGCTTGCGATAGCGCCGATCAGAAATTTCAATGACGCTAGACGAGCTGATGCTCTGGAGCAAATAGTTAATGGTTTGGAACAACCTATTAACAATTATTTGCAATTGTCTCGAGACAATGTTGATGATATAATTCAAGCTGAGTACGACTCCTTGACTGCGAGGCTTGTTGGGGAGATGGAAACTCTGAACAAATCCATCGAGGTACAGCAGCAAGAGATGAATGAAGAACATGCCGTATTGGGGTATGTCATTTCCCAGCTGGCTAAGTGCGAGGCCGAATATGAGGAAGAGACAGCGAGGGTCCACAAATTGAAAGATGAACTCGCTCAGGCAGATGAGAGGGCTCTCTCTTCATCGGCAGCTCGAGATGTGTTGAAGGACCGAATGGAAGCGACTTAGTAGAACCTGGCACATGCGGGTGTCACTCACGCAGGTTTTATACATGCTTGGTCTGAATTGTCTGCCTTAAACAATGAGGAAGCAAGGTTGGAGCGGGCTCGCGCTAACGTCTTGAACTCCAGGAATGAGAGGATGGCCGCTCTGGCACAGCAGATTCGTGATTTGACTGCTCCTCCCCAATGATGTACTTTTTGCTTTTATATGTAACTTGCTCTTTCTGGAGATAATAAAGAGACTTTATCTGACTTTGGTGGACCCATCATTTTTAAATATAAATGATAGGTTAGGGTGAAAGTAATATCAGAGGTAATATGGACGTGATATACTTTCGGTAAGCTTCAGCTGGATATATCTATTCAGAGATTATATGGACATGATAGAATATGATCCAACTAAATTTGTATACAAAACACTATCAGAGGTAATATAGACGTGATAGGTTTTGAAGTTCCAAATTAGTTAAACATATATATTCAGAGGTCATGAGAACATGATAGAATATGCTCCAACTGGTTCTTTGGACGTAGTGTTGTCAGAATGAGATCTTCACCATATTCCTTTGAGCAAAGAAGATTAAGCATAGTACCTCTTCAGGAATTTGCCATTGATAGGAGCCATTAACAAGTCTCCATTAGGCTTGGCTAATCTGTAAGCGCCATTTGAGAATGTCATCTCGATCACATAAGGGCCCTCCCATTTGGGCTAAAATTTACCCTTACTCTTGTGAGTAATGATCATTAGCCTTTTTACAGCTAAAACTAGCTCGCCAACTTTGAACACCCTTTCCTTCACTTTTTGATTAAAAGCTTTGGAAATGCGTGCCTGGTAGAACGCAATGCGTTGTTGAGCTAGAAGGCGTTTCTCGTCTAATCCTTCCAGTTCTTGAAGCCTTAATTGATCGTTCTTTTCCTGAGTTAACTCATTAGCCACTGTTATTCTGAGTGAGGGAATTTGAACTTCAATAGGGAGAACCGTTTCACTCCCGTAAACCAAGGAGAATGGGGTACAACCTGTCGGTGCTCGTACCGTTGTGCGTTATGCCCAGAGGCATTCTCCTAGTTTCTTATTCCAATCTCTTTTGTTCGATGAAATAAACTTCTTCAAGAGTTTAATGATAGTTTTGTTGAAGGCTTCCGCCAAACTATTAGGAGCAGGATTATATGCCGTAGAGGCCATATTTTGTATCCGATTCTTATCGCAAAATCGATGAAATGCTTGGCTGATGAATTGAGGCCCGTTGTCATGGATTATCCTTCTGGGTATCTCAAAACGATAAATGACATGATGCTTGATAAAGCTAATCACGTTGGATGTCTTTACCTCAGCAAAAGGGATCACCTCTACCCATTTGGAGAAATAATCGGTGATAGCCAATATGAACCGATATCCCCTAGAAGACGGCGGGTGAATTGGACCAATGATATCCATACCCCATGCTTTGAAGGGCCATGATGCAATAGTAGGATGTAGATACTCAGAAGGCTGATGTATAAAATCCGTATGAACTTGACAGGCTTTGCATTGTCTTGCATATTTTACGGCATCTGCAATCATGGTAGGCCAGTAATAGCCCATTCTCCTGATATGATCCTGTAACTTAGGACCGGGTTGGTGTGCTCCATATGCACCGTCGTGAGCTTCTCGGATAACCCGTTCTGCATCATCGTCAGAGAGACATCGTAACAATAGTCCATCATAAGTTCGGCGATACAGACTTTGTGAATAAGCATCAAAATAGAAGCGTAGTGATCGTCTTTTAACCGATACTGCTTCTTTGGGATCTTCTGGTAAGATTCTGTATGCTGCGAAGTCTATAAAGGGACTTCTCCAATCTCTTTTAGGAGGAACTGTATTTACGGCGTAGCAGCGTTCCATGTGAAAATTATTTTTTACACAAAACAAATCTCTGTTAAGAAGGATCACCGAGTTCTGCCTTCTTATAGGAATAGCCAAATCTGCAGCTAGGCTAGCCAGAGCATCAGCTTCCAAATTTTGAGATCGAGGTACATGCTCTAAAAAGAACTCTTTGAAAGACATGGCTATCTGGATTGTTGCTTGGTGATAAGGAATGAGGTCTGGATTGCGGACTTCATATATTCCTCTAACCTGATTGACGATCAGCTGGGAATCACCAAAAGCTTCCAAGTATTCAACATCCAATTCTTTAGCGACTTGAAGCCTGATGAGTAGAGCATTATACTCTCCCACATTATTAGAGCAGGGTTCGCTAAGAGAATATGCTGGGTAGGTGACGAGTTTATTAAGAGTCACCAGAATAATTCATACTCCTGAAACCACGTTTTCCTTGGGACCAGTCCGAGAGGCACCATCGAAGAATAGCTGCCATGTATTATCTTCCATTGTAGAGTTACATTCTGCAACTTCATCGGGAATATCCTCGTATAGTTTGGAGGTTTTCGGAATTGGATGAGCAGCTAAGAAATCAGCCAAGGCTTGACCTTTCATGGACTTCTGAGGGACGTACACCATATCATACGGTGTTAGTAACATCGCCCAGGTCGCGAGTTGGAAATTAAGAACACTCGGCTTACTCATCAATACCCGAAGAGGATTGATTCTGGAGATGATATGAATAGTTTGGCATATGACGTAATGTCGCATCTTCTGAATAGCAAACATTAGGGCCAAGCATTCTTTTTCTACTGGATTGTACCGGTGTTCAGCTTCGATCATCATCCTGCTTAAATAGTAGATAGCCTATTCCTGACCCTCTTCGTTCTTCTGTGCAAGAAGAGCCCCTAAAGAATGATCCATTGCTCGAACATACAGCAAAAATGGTCTTCCTATAACGGGAGGTACCAGAACTGGAGGATTAGTAAGGGAGCGTTTGATATCATTAAACGCTTGCTGACAAGCTTCGTCCCATACAAAGGACAGACCTTTCTTCATCAGACAAGAAAAAGGTTGACATCTCCCAGAGATGTTGGATATAAATCTCCTGATATAAGACAGACGACCTTGAAATCCTCTGAGTTCCCTCAGATTACGGGGTAGTCAAATTTCTAAGATAGCCTTTACTTTATCAGGGTCAACTTGAATGCCTTTGGCGGTAATGACAAATCCCAGAAATTTGCCACTGGATACACCGAGAAAGGACTTTGTAGGATTCATTTTGAGCTGATGTTGGCGCATCAACTCGAACACCGTCTTCAAGTCTTGGATGTGATTATCCTTGAGGCGGCTTTTGACAGCGATATCGTCTATGTAACACTCCACTGTTTTGCGTAGATGCTCATGGAATATGTTACTCATGGCTCGCTTGATATGTAGCCCCGGCATTCTTCAATCCAAAGGGCATGACTGTGTAGCAATATACCCCCAGTGGTGTACGGAAGGCAGTATGCTTTTCATCTTCAGGATTTATCTTAATCTGATTGTATCCTGAAAATCCGTCCATGAAAGACATACGTTCGAAACTGCAGGTATTGTCAATCATGGCATCTGTGATGGGAAGGGGGAACTCATCCTTGGGGCAGGCTGCGTTCAGATCTCGAAAATCAATACAAACACGTACTTTCCCACTTTTCTTTATGACTGGGACAATGTTGGCGACCCAATCAGGATGTTGTTCTTCCCGGATGAACCCGCAGGCTATAACTTGTTAATTTCAGCTTCGATGGCATCTATCATATCCGGGCAGAACCGGCGTTGGTGCTGCTTTACAGGTTTTGAATTGGGCAGTATATTGAGCTTATGAGTAGCCACTTTTGGATCAAGACCTGGCATATCCTCATAATTCCACGCAAAAATGTCGATATATTCTTTTATCAGCTGGATCATCTCTTCCCTTTCTGTTGGGGAAAGATTACTACTGATAAATATCGGCTTTGGTGAAATTTCATCCCCAACATCAATTTGGATAATTTTATCTTCAGTGGGCGGTTCACTCTGCTCGAACTGGAGTTCCCATTGTGTATCCATTTGCTGTGCCCAAGAGTCATTCTCAAACGGTTCAGATTCTTGTTCGTCTACTTCGAGAGAATCTGTTAATACCGTATTTACTGATAATGCTCGTTCGAGATCATCATATGAGCCGGAGGACGATGAGCCATCCTGAGTAGAGGAAAAGATATCCTCACCTGACTCGGAAGTTGCGAGGGAAATGGTATACCCTAACCCAAAACGAGTTTGTTGACAGTAGGGATCGTCATGCAACGGCATTCTTCTGCCTTTCCCGTAGTTGAGGCCTGGTTCTGACTTCAGATCATAACCCATACTTTGCATAATCTTCAAAGCTTGTGGGCTATATATGTGAATTTGAATTTTGCCAGCATCGGACTCGTGGGAGTCTTCTTGAATAATCGGTCTGCTGCACATGCGACCGAAGACTATTGGATGCTGATTGTTGCGAGTAGGCGGGATAATAAAGATAGAATCTTTATGTGGCTCATATGTCGTGATGACATTAGATGTTGCCACTTCCCACACGTATGGATGATAGGAGTCTATAGCTTTCAAGAATTTTTGTGCTATAGGTTCTATATCGTTGTGGGGAGAAGATTCCTGATTTGGAATTTGAGCGTTAATATAATGGAAAAGATAATCTTTATTATCGTCAGAAACCACGTTCTCAGTTATATTTACATCAGTAAGCTGCTTGTTGCGCCGGAGGTTGATGACCAAAGGTGGAGGCTTCTGGTTCAAAGTGATCACTAGAGGATCACCTCCTCTTCCTGATTTGGTTTTGTTCAAGTGGATAGCTATGGGTTCTATGACTTTCGGACGGGTAGTCCGTCCTTTCACCTTGATTGACAAGGGTTGCTCGACAGAGGGTTCTTCTGGCTCCCGGTGTGATTCCTCCTCTGTCTTACCTGACACCTCCTTCATGTAGTCTTGGGTGTACAATATGGCATCGGAGTAGTAGGACTCAACTCCTTTGAAAGGGTTGAGATCAACAAACTCTGTCTTTACTGTTCCTTGGGAGTCTACATATTTGAAGCATTGATGTAGAGTGGAAGGAACAATATTGTGATCGTGGATCCATGGTCTGCCCAACAGAATATTGTAGGAAACCTCCGAATCAATGACGTAACAAGTAGCCACTGATCTAAGGTCACCAATCTGGATCCTCAGATGAATCTTCCCCAGCGGCTTACTTTTCCTAGCGTTGAAGCCTACGATTGTAGTGGTGGTGTAAGCCAGTTCGCTGGTAGGAATCCTCAATGGCCTGAGCAGACTATGAGGGATGATGCTGATCGACGATCCCGGATCTATATGAATCTGGTCTACCTCCATGGAACCGACATATTCGGTGTAATAGAGGGGTCTGTCATGCTTGTTATATTTTAACAGCATGTCATCTTGAGTGAAAGTGATGTTGGGGACCACTTCCATCACACTATGGCATTGAGGACATGCCACAGGTTCTTTATCGGAGGACTTGAGCTGAGTCAAGCATGCATCCGCCTGCATTAACGCTTCACTCAAGGCTTGACGAGTGTCTTTAGATAGCCTTAAGAGCTCAAAAATGGACAATCTGACTAGTGTATTAGCCAACTGGGCCAGGATGTCGAAGTTATATGGCTTCTCCAAACCTTTGTTTTGAAGATTCTTCAAAGTTTTATCAAAGCATACTTCTTTTTGCTTGCCCTTGTCCGCCGAAGTTGGTCTAGAAGGACCTGCCTCTGGTATGACAGGTTCCAGTTCTGAAGGTTTGGCAGCTGAAGTGTCTGTCGTTGCTTCTTCTTGATTTCCCCCATAGTCTTTGAGGTAGGCTTTCCCTGACCGGGTTCCAGTAGCCAAAGCCTCTTCTTCTGATGTCGAGGATATTGCAACCATATGGCATGGTTTATGCCTCAAGTTCTTTTTAGACTTAGCCTTAGCAGCTTGAGTCTCTTCCTCTATCTCAGACACCAGATCAGGATGAACCCACATAATCTCGCCACGCTGGGTAGTTAGGGGTACCAGGTCATGATTTTGACCCCTGGCCGGAGGGAGATTAACAATGTTCATCATTGTCCGGAAAATAGGTACAACCCCATCCGAAACTTCTTGAGGAGGTAGATCACCGAATTAAAGAAAGATCATATTGGCGGTGACCGTCTTCTCGCTATTGCGCATAGTAATGGCCTTAGCGTCGATCAACTCCTGGATCTTCCTTTTTAGTATATAACACGCCTTTGTGGGGTGATGTATGTACCTATGGAAAATGCAGTACTTTGGGTTATTGGTACTGTCGACTTCATTAGGCTGCTTTACCTTGGGGAGGGTGAGCTTGCCGCTTTTGACTAGACACTCGAATATACTCGGAATATTGTCGTCGTCAAAAGAGTATGTTTCGATGGGCCTGGAAGTCCCAGGTTTCGTTTGTGTGGTTGCCGAAGTAGCTTGCCTGGAAGTATTGATCGTCAAAGCTTCTTTTCCTTTGGAACCACGGGGATGGTCACTGTTGGAGGATGATCTCTTCCCTCTATCAGAGGTAGAAATCATAATTCCATTATCACACGTCTTCCGACTTTTGTCTTCAGCGGCTACCGCTGAGATGATAAATGAGGTCCAATCATGGAACTGATATGGTCCTGTGAACACCGAGATTAGTGGAAGAAGGTTCTTCCTGTAAATGTCCACCAATGCCGAATTTGGAACTCCGGAAGGCATTTGCAAAGTGGCTTGACGAAAACGTTTGATGAAGGTGCGAACGTTCTCTTTCTCCTTCTGCTTCACTTCGATCAGAGAGGACATAGACATGTCCATCCCCCCTTCGTAGAATCGCGCGAAGAACAGAGTCTTGAAATCTTCAAAGAAAGTTATGCAGTTGTTCGCAAGACTACGGTACTACTGATAAGCCACTTCCGAGAGACAGGCTTTGAACACTCGAGTGAGAAGGGCGTCATTCCCTTGCAATAACACCGTCATCATGCTGAAGTAGTTCATGTACTGGCTCGGTGACGTCTTTCCCTCAAACAAAGCCATAGCCTGTGGTTTGTATTTAGGAGGGAAAGGAACCTCATTCCAGATAGCTGGGTAAGGCTGGTTGATTCCCAATTTCTTGAGCTGATCCTTATGCTTCAAAGCATCAAATTGGGCTTTCAATTCCCGTACTGCCTGTATCGAATCTTCGGCTAGTAAAGGGACTGCTGAGATGTGAGAGGTCGGTTGTATTCTAACTCCAGCAGGAGGCAATACATTCTCTGAGTTAGGAAGTGGAGGAGCTGCTGACTCTTGATTTAGAGCAGGCTCCTGGTTCGCATTGGATGGTGGTAAGTCCACCCCCACACGTATTTGAGTCGGAGGGACCGATGCTTGAGCTATAGCAGTTGTGTGTTGAGTCAGCATCATCTGGTGCATATTCTCCATCATGGAATGTATCTCTTTTAGTGATGTCTCCAACACAGCGATACATTGCTCAGTACTTCCTGATGGGGAAGCCTCTTCGTGTTCATCTCCAATGGCATAGACTCCCATCTCTCTGGATGTCATTGAAGGGTTAGTATAGGTCTCTGTAGAGATTGACTCTATACTTTCAGCATCCGATTCGGGAAACTGGCGACCCCCAGTGTCAGTACCATAAGAATACGATGCCAGTTGTCGTGACCTCGAACGGGTGTTTTGAAATACCCCAGCTTCAATGTTCTCAAGGAGTCTATCAAATCTCCTTTGACTTGGAGTTCTAGAGGGATGACGTCTTGAATTTGATCTTCCTCTAGGAACCTGCGAAGCCATGTTCACTGATGCGAATGTAGGCTCTTCTTCCTGTAAAGGCAAAGAGTAGTTCAACCGGTCAAAAACTGACCGTTTTGCTTTAGAACAGCAATAATTAACTACAACTTTATGACTATTACAACAATGCTCCCTAGGGGGTGTAATAGATATGTTGGAAGATCCCATATCTTTGCGCTTCTGGATCAAGAAATTACGCAAGTCAGGAGGATTAACAGAAGAAGAACAAGAATGCTTATTCTGCCTTTTCACATCAATTGGAATACGGATATTGGGAACCCCAATCCTCTTTCTGCCATACGTGTACAGCAGTTCACCATATGAGTAGCACATGATCCATGAGGAGCATATCTTTTCATAAACTGGGCCTTCTTTACGCTGAGGGGCTTGACCTGGCATAATTTGGAACTCTGCTCAGGCTGGCGTAAAACTGAAGACGTCTTCAATCGGTCATCGGCGTCTCTCGTAATCTGGAGAGCGGACAAATCCTTCTTTTGATGGCGTAAAAGCCGAGAGGTTGGGAAATCCGCTACTTATTTTCCCTTGTGGAGGTTGCAGGGACCATCTATCCCCTTATAGGCGGGAGATGTATTTTTACGCGCAAGTCGCGTTTTAAATTTCTGACTTGGCGCTGAGGCCTTACCAGAAATTATGTCAGCCACGTCAGTGACGGGAGACGGAATTTTACGCGCAGGGCGCGTTTGAAATTTCTGACTTGGCGCTGAGGCCTTGCCAGAAATTATGTCAGCCACGTCAGCGACGGAAGACGGGTTTTTACGCACAGAACGTATAGGTTGGATTTCCACAACCTTGTTGATCGGAGAGAGAGAGCTTGCAGGACGGGTAGAGGATGTCCGGGGCATCCATACTTTACGCAACTTCCTGCTGTCCTGAACAGATGGGGAATGAGAGTTACCCCCCAGCTTGAAGCATATCTTCGTAAGCCGATTGGTCGAATTGGATGACCAAGGTCTTCTTTGTTGATCCTACGGATACAGCATCATGTTGAGCAATGGCTTTCTCGTTAGATGAGAAAGTAGTCCCCAACAGAGTCGCCATCTTGTGTTTGATAATAAACGAAAGAAATGAAAATAGGTTTATACGAAATCCTTTCTTTGGTTTACAAACAAGAAGTACAATTAATCCTATACGAGGATGTTAAGTACAAAAATTTAATCTGGGTAAATATTGCTATAGGAGTCTGATTTGCGGTCGATCACTTTGTCCCTTGGACCACATGATGACGAAGAAGAGCTATAGAAGAAGGAGAAGCTTCAAAAATCGCAAGAGGGATTGGATGCTCGATGCCAAAGTCGTCAATCACTCATCTCTATCTGTGCTCTAGGATCTTCTCTCTCAAAAATAAAATTTGACCCCTGTTCTTCGACCACATTTGACCTCTGTGGACGGAGGTCTCTATTTATAGAGTTCAGCTACAGTCGGCGTAGAGACCGAACAACGGAGAGAGCTGCACCTTTTATGCGGCGGTTACAATAACTGCTACCTACGTATGAATGATCTTCTGAATCGTCGTGTGATGCATGTCCCATTATGAGGTAATGTGTATAACTGCTCGTCGAAGATCACGGCATGAAAGTCACGTAGATAACTGTCCCTCGCGTAGAGATGGTTAGCATAGAAGCCAAATAACTGTCTCGTTGGCATAAAAGCCAAATAGCTGTTCTGATGGCGTAGAAGCCAAGTAGCTATCATGTTGGCATAGAAGCCAAAATAGGCGTAGAAGCCGAATAGTTGTCAGATTGGCGTAGAAGCCAAGTAGGCGTAGAAGCCTGATGCTGCATGGATATATAACCGGCGTAAAGATAGCCAATTATCCTCCTTTGACTGAGGTCTTGTGCGTATTCCGAACCAAATAGCCTTATCACGCCTCTTTGCACATATAGCCTGAGTTGGCGTATTCCGAGGATATAGCATACGGCATACTCCTATAATTGAAAATAGCCAGATCGGCGTATTTCAAGGAGATAGCGTACAACATGCTCCTATAGCTGAAAATAGCCTGGTTGGCGTAATGTGCGGGGATGGTGACATGGACGTATTTGCCTTAATTATAGCTCACCCAGTCTTTGAAAGTAGAACCAAATCTCGTGCATTAAATGCATAGATCTGCCACCATCACGCGCATTAACTGCAGAGACGTGCCTCGAGTCCTGTACGAAGAGCAGCTTTTGACGTGGCGGTATGTTTCGTCTCCTGCTGAGCATAAAAGCTCACGTCTGCCTGTGTAAAACTAGGCAGCGTATTCCTTGAATGCGTAAATAATGTCTTACATCGAGGTTGGTGTCACTAAACGACAGTTTTGGAGTTCTGTGCAGAATCATCATTACAGGCGTCCTCTTGATAGTCGTGTTGTACTCGTTGTCATGAGTCAGATTCACTGCTTGATCTGACAGGTTCATTCGCATAATACGAAGAGTTTCTCGTACAATTTCCTGCTGTATTAAAAGCAGATGGGTTTTATGCCAAAGTGGCGATGTAGCAACCTTTTTACGCTGAAGCAGTCTGAAAATACTGCATTACGCGGGTTGTTCTGGAGCTATATTTTACGCTTTAGAACAGCATTGAAGCTCCACTGTACGCCAATGGCTCTGAAGTCATGCCTTACGCCACCCAGTACTGGAGCTCTGTTTTACGCAGCTTCTTTCATGTTGAGGGTTTTACGCGTATGGTTCCTCAGCGTATTTTTTATGCTTCTACACACATATTGGTGGTTATATGCGGGGCAAGCAAGTCATGGACACTGCTGTCCAAATCAATCTCTCTATAGGCGCTAATAAAAAATTAGTCAGGAAAAATTATCCCCCTAACATCATGATCATGCGCTCAATTGAAGGAAAGTTATGTGTCACTCGTTATGAACCTACTATTGGTGCGCCAGGCCAAGACCTACGTTCAAAAATAAATGCACATAGGCAAATTGTACCAACTCTTCCTGCGCCACAGAATGTCCACCAAACAGGACCAACATTCTCATGACGTGTTGTTTGTGCGCATGAATGTGTGAAGAAAATTCAGAACAATTTCCCCTCCTCTGTGAAGAACAAAGGTGTGAGAGACGACGGATCGTACGCCAATCAAGTCAGCACCTCACTTTACACACAGGGAACTAAAAAAGTGCATAGGAGGTCTAATGTATCCCATGTAAAGAGGCAGAGTCTGCCCTCCTCATACTTTTCTTTTCCCCCTTATAACTTACGCGGACTTATTGTACAAAAGCGTAAGGAGAGAGATCCCTCCGACCTTGCAATTGTGTTTCCTAATGAACATCATTGCAATTATCTCAAAGTTGTAATTGAATATTGTTGTGCATCAGCAAAACGGTCTGTGTTTGACCGATGGACCTACACTATGTCTCCTAAACCTCGACATACAAAACAAACTGACAACCAGGAGTATGATGACGAACCGCTCCTTGCTTAAGCATACATAGCTTCGCATCTTTCCTGTGTGTCACGACCCGCACCCGGTATAGGGACACGAGAGCGTGGGTACGTCCAGCCTACGTCGCAGTATCGGCGGTAGAACACTGTCAAGGTCACAGTAATACTAGATAACTAAACACCTATCAATGATATACATCTCCATAATCTCACAATATAACTCATTCACAACAACTATAAGGCACGATAAAAGATAAAAAGAAATAACATAGTTAAACACCATGTCTCAACATAAGATACTCACAGTCTAGCTGTCCAACACAAGTCTCCAATTAAACTTAACATAGTCTAAACAAAACTGAAATAACCTCCATAAGTCTCAAGTATAAATAAATACTGTCTAAATAGCTGCAGGCAAAGTCTCATCTAGAAGCATGGTCTCCTCTAGGATCTCTGGAACATAGTCTGCATCTATACCTGGTCCGTAGTGTGTGGTACAGAAATCCTCAAGGTTCTCTGGAAAAATATCCAGTCAGGATTGAACGAAAATACACCTCTAACAGCAGTTCCACATATATTGACAAAAACTATAACACAGTGTAAAGAAATACAAGACAGATATAAAATAACTGGCAATGAGAAATACTGGGATAAAGTACTGGAACATCATCATCAATATGCATCTGACAAGGAATAGAACTACAAGTACATGCAAGAACAAGAACTGATATATAAGTGTGTATAAGAACAACAACTAGAACATGTGGAAGATACAAGATCAATCTATCAAGATACATGTCAAGAATCATCTAACTAAGTGTGTGAAACATTAGTATATCATGTGATCGGCTTGGGTTATATGACTCATTACATGGATTAGCGATCATCCCCAACAGGTCAGGCTAACCGGAATGTAACAGCGATGAGGCATGTAAGGGTAAGGCTGCACCGACGTGAGATGTGGGTGAGCTAATGCTGCATGTAAGGGTATGATCACATAACTACTAATACTTCCCCATTTATCCCCAGCTAGCACGATGGATTCCAATCACGACTCCTCGTGACAGGTCTCAATGATGCTAACTCGTGTAAGCAACAGTGTCAGAGTCTTGTACGCTATACAACAAGAATTATAGAGATAATCATCATAATAGAAACTGTCAGAGAATGTACTCGCCTGGGGTCCTTAGCTGGTAATACCACTGTCTGGGTTCCAAGGTACCGTCTGAGTAATCCAACAGTCCTATAGATATATCATAAACACAATACTGTATCAGGCTTTACACTAATACATAATCAAATATCATGATCTCACAGGCTATGCTAGGGGTCACGTCTGTAGTTGCTGTGCATAACAGACAGTCAATGGTACGGTCTTGCCAGTATGTCAGTGTACATATGGCGGTCTGCTAACCTACTACATGGTCACAGGTCAATGTAATTATGGGGTATCCGTGGTTACATTCAAGTCATCTAATATACATAACACATAGTACATAATAGGGTCTAATTTATTCATAATATCCATTAGTTACCAAATAATAGACATATATATATATATATATATATATATATATATATATATATATATATATATATATATATATATATATACATATATATATATATACTTTAAATAGAATTAATACTATATATACATATATTAAACATCCACTAGGGAGATGTGTACAATACGTATATTTACGTATTTATACTAATCGAGATATGCCATATATGCCAATTTACATTTAACCCTATGCTAATACATGTACCACATATATATTAATTAGGTTTATATTCATATAAATATATAATATGTGCATACAACATACTAATCTACCATCATACGATACGGGTATACTATCATAGCTAATTATACGCATGAAAACAAGGAAGAATACGCGTGTGCATGTATGCGTACACGTACTCGAGAGGGGACTCGAACCTGGGCGCGGAATGAGACGTGCGTGTCGCGACGTCGTCGAGTCGAAGGCTGCTCCGGTCGGGTTCAGCGAGTCAACGGTCGTCCGGCGTGTGCAGGCGAGTCGTCCGGTCTGGGCAGCGTCGTGCGGCTCCGTGCAGTCTGCTCTCGGTTCAGCGTGGCGGGTTCGACACGGCGTGTGCAGTCGACTCTCGGGTGGGACAGCGCTCAAACGGCAGTCGAGAACTCTTCGGTTCAGCGCCTGATGGCAGCGGCTCCGGGAACTCTTCGGTTTATTCCGCAGGCGGTGGCTCCGGGAACTCTTCGGTTCAGCGCCTGATGGCAGCGGCTCCGGGAACTCTTCGGTTCAACGCCTGATGGCAGCGGCTCCGGGAACTCTTTGGTTCATTCCGCAGGCGGTGGGGGTCGACAGGTCCGGTCAGGGCTGTTCGGCTCCGGCGGGTTTACGTCGGGTTGCTCGGGAAGGAGATGAACAAGAGGATGGGATGGAGAATTCGGCTAGGGGCTGATTAGGTTAAGGAAAAAGAAAATAAGGTAATATATATATATATATATATATATATATATATATATATATATATATATATGTATGATGTTTAAGTTTGACCTAGAATATGTTGACTTTGGTCAATACTAGGAAAGGCCTTGGCTTGCTATAGAGATATTCCAATGGGCTAGGGTTCGAATGAGACTGCGAGAATTGTACTGGTCTAAGGGTTTGGAGGCCATGGTTTCAAGGGTTGATGTTAAATTACACATTCCCAAAAATTTATGGAAAATATAATGAAGGGGGAAAAATGGGTTTATAATGCGTGTCGTGTCAAACGAGTGTACACTTAATGCTCTTTTACATAACAGTGCCAATAATTATAATTTGCATAAAATAGGTTTATTGTTTGCTTAATTAAAATTAAATGCAAGAGGTGTTTTATAATTAAATAGAAGTACAAAGGCTGGATTTACGTGGGACACAGACATCAATGAATGGTCTGGCGTGTCTATGATAAGGGTACGATCGGATGGAAGATGTCACGACCCGCACCCAAAATTAGGGCACGAGTACGCGGGTACGTCCAGCCTATGCCGCAGCATCGCCGGTAGAACGCTGTCAAGGTCTTGATACTATCTAGCCAATCTCACACAAGCATCCAATCTCCATAAGGAGGCACGGATGACACAAATAAAATGAACACATACTCAATCACAGGACTACAGCACGATAAGGTATCGAACAAAATTAAATACAACACAAGTCAAAAAGTAATAATCTAACTCAACAAATATCCAAGTCTCAATCAAAAAAAATGCCGGAGACAAATCCGGTTCCAAATAGTCTGCTAAAAGAACTAACTAGAAGATTAGTGATTCCGGTTAGATCTCCCGGAATCACAACTAAACTATCAAGCCCAAGTTGCAGCTACTCACCATATGGTCCATAAAGTGTTGGATATCGATCCTCTAAGGCATTGTCTGGAAAAATATTTCCAGTCAGGAAGGAGCAAAGTACAAATCTCAAATAACAGTTCCATTTAATTGATAAGGACTATAAAGCAATAAACAGATGATGCTAGATACTGAGAAGACAGTAAAATAAATGCAATGGTAATTAAAGAGACAAGCAATGTGAAGAGACAGGCAATAGGCAATATGATACAGTCAGTGCATATATGAAAATGAAAAAAACAAGGTACAGTATCATATACGGTGATGTAGTATATGATTTAAAATAGGGAACTGTAATCTATTCTAAGTGTTTGAAATAGTAGTTTCGAAATGTGATCGACTTGGGAACATGTACGATAGCTATAGGGCCTGGCTAATCATATATGAAGAGCATGATTAACACTTACATTATTCTACACTGCAATAAGAGGTTATGATCATATTTCTTACTAACTACTTCCCCGCCCCCAACTAGTACTGTGGATCCAACCATGACACGTCACGATACACGAGCAAGTCCAATCTATCATGTACGATGTCTAATATACATGTCGTGTACAATGTCAATACGATAATCAATGTAACATCTCATGACTGCAGATCCAAGCTATACTAGTCCGTGTAGCACAGTGTTAAGGATTCATATGTAATATTTCTAGATTATTGAACTTATAAAAATTATCAACAATTGGAAATTATCAGAGAATGTACTTGCCTTGGGTCCTTAGCTGGTGAATACCGAGGTCCTGTTCCAGAGTATCTCCTGGGTGAAACAACAGTCCTATAAACATATCACAATAACACTTGTATCAGGTGCTACCCTAACACACAGTCTATAAACACTGGCCTCAGGGCCATGCCAGGCAGGGCACTAGTCAACTAGGGTCATCTAGTAGGGATACATACATACATATTATACTATACCAATTGAACAATGAAGATATATATATATTTATACTAAAATAGTACGTATACTATTATATTTTATATACCAAAATACGTATATATCATATATGTGTACAGATAATAATATATATATATAGATATACTCTTAATACATATAGAGAAATACATGAGATATATATATATATATACATATTCATATACGTATTATACACATATATACATATATATAAATAGGAAGAAGGAAGAGGAAGATGAGAAGGGGAGCTCACTGTGATGGGGTCGGCTGGCTGACCGCCGGACCGGAGGGGGAGCTCAACCGGGGTCGACTGATGGTGGGAGGCCGGAGGAAGTTGTAGGTGGTGGTGGTGTTAGATGATGGAGGGAGGAAGAGCAGAGGGGAAGGAACTCGTGAGGGGGCCGCCGGAGCACTGGCTGACCGGAGCAGCAGGGTGGTCGGAGCAGCCAGCGAGGTCGCCTGGCCGGAGTGCAGAGGAAGTCGGCCGGGGACACAGGGAATGGTTGGGGGGTGAACAATGTTCCCCCCCTTCTTTCTCTTTTGAATTCTAATAAAGAGAAGAAGAAGAAGAAGAAGAAGAGAAGAAGAAAAGAAGAAAAGAAAGAGAAGAAGAAGAAGGAAGAAGGAGAAATAGAGAAAAATGGGATGAGGGCTACGGTTGGGGTGAGGGAGAATGTGGGGGCTTGTTTTGGGGATTATGGTTGATGTGACATGACATTAAATAGGGAGAGAGAGTGTGTGAAATCAAGGGTTAGGATTGGCCCATTAAATGTGTGGTCCAGATTGGTCATGGAGAATTTCATGTGGGAATGAGGGTGAGGTTAGTTAAAATATTATTAGGGATTCCTCATTGGTTTAATCAAATGGGTGTTGACACAAAAATACAAATTTGTAAATTATCCCCCTTAAATTTGGGTATTTGCACAGACGCATGAAATAATAAAAATTTGGCGGACGATTAGGTGTCTGGTGTTTTGTAGGGTCAGGGGGCGCTGTACGTTCGGTATGGGCTCAATTAGCAGGGCACTGGAATTAAATTGGGATTTTCAGAATCGGTCAAAATAGTATCCTCAATTTAATTTGAAATAAATGTAAGTTGTGTTCTAAAATTAATTAGGAGTACATGGGGCCAAAATTAGGTCAGGTCATCAATACCAATAATGAAGTAGACCCAGAACAGGATATTACCCTAATTTGGGCCGCACAAAAAATAGGTCAAGATTGCCTCCAATTTTGATTGGAACGCTCAACGATACAAAAATAGGAATTTATTAAATAACGTCCACGACGATTTTTGTGCGGCTAGAAATAAGGTACAAAGAGCTATATTATGAGTTACAAAAATAGCAGAATGGAAGGCGGGCATGTCTAGGACAAGATTGTGAAATTTGTTGGAAGACAAAAGTTAGGATAGCGCTCCAAATATCGAAGCAAGGGCAATGCGCAATAATTAAATAAAATACGGTAATTAATTACAATCTCCAATAAATAAATTCTAGATAAAACAATTAAATATAGAATTCCATAATTCGGACATGTGTTCATCTACTGGGCTTCTAGGTTAAGTCTACTAGCTCAAAATAAATGAACATTGTATATAATATTATATTTAATTATACATCTCACATAATTATTTAAATTAAATATACTATCATGCAATTACTTAATTATAACTACTATAATATTAAATATTATAAAAAGTCAAAAATACCCCTATTTTCGGAATGTGGTAGTGACAAGTCTACCCTCCTTAAAAGAATTTCGTCCTCGAAATTTAAAATCCTCATAGTGGTGCTTATTCATACGCATTATTATTTTCCCTCAAAGTTTAAATTCATTAACCACGAAATCAGGTAATAATCCACAATGTCTTTTCACAATTTTCAAAAATTCTGAAGTTATTGCATTCCTGAAAAAATCCTCGAAATAAAATCAAAGTCCATTTTTATCAAAAAAAATCCCCGAAATTTTTAGTTAGTAATTCAATACTCAGAATTTAATATCCACTCCTCTAATTTGATTTTTTTATCAATGCACATATATAAAATATAATCTCGTCCCAAAAAGTTTGAATTCAAACATTAATCCATCAAAAATTGTATTCCTCGATTTCCTCTTTCCTCAAAATACTCAACAATGCGATACTTAAGGATTCTCCAAATGCAACATCCAAATATAACATTTTAAAAATTCATAACTTGCAATCCAATAATTTAATGACAATCTCCTTAATTTTCTCAAATTCTAATGATAACCTCAATCATATCCTATCCTTCCTGGAATTAATACATCATAAATTCTGCCATATTAAATTCTTGGCCCTTTATTTAAATCGATGGTTATCCTCGAATTTTAATCATCTTGTCTCTCTCTTGTCAAGTCATAACCCCTTCAGGAATCTTCGTCATGGTCAAATCTCAATAATCATGGTCTAAGAAAATCCTTCCTACAACCATACAACATGCAACCTAAGGGGAATATGTACGGTCATAGTGTCTTTTGTCATGGTATTGCAGTCTCTGTATCAGGGTGTACTACTAACTACATTCTAACAAGAAAATCATGCATACAACTATTGTACTAAGGAATCAATCAATCAATCAAATAGAGAGGGACAGAAGGAAGGAAAGAACAGAACATAGCCTTCTAACACAACCATAGGTTTAATGATGCATCCAAAGTTTGATACCCTTATCCTTTTAGGAACCACTATTTCTACTACAAGCACATCCACTGCTAGCTCTCTTACCTACTATAATTGTTCATACTAGTTGTTCTTATCACCCAAGTGCAAGCCAAGTGCAACACAGCACACTAAGTATTGCTCCTTCTAATACAACTCTAAATGGACACTCAAGTCTGTTTGCAGTGCCATCTCAAGCATGCACAGCCAACAGATCCTTATATATGCACTTCATTCACTCATATACTAGTATATATTTCTTATCCACCTTAAAATTTTATCCTCAAAATAAAATTATCAAAATTTACTTCTCGAATGATTTAAAATAAAATGCATATACTTTCCTCAAAAGTCAAATATTCAATATTGAAATAAAATTTTAATCACTTCCAAAAATCTTCATAGCTTTGACTATGTTTATTGAATTGAATTTTAATCCTCAAAAACTTTAATAACATAAAATCTTAACTCCTCAAAAACTTTAAAAATTGAAATTCATTTCCACTCTTCAAATTATAAATTTAAATCCACAAGTATACATATAATACTCACAGTCTCTAATACTCAAGGTGCACACAATATACCAATGGTCTACAATTCTCAACTGTGTTCTTAAATTTGTACTGTCCGGATTACTTGCAATATTACTTCCAATAATCAAAGTTATCATCACACATATTTTCTCCAATGACTTTCTATCTATATTAACTGGTACACCATTCTAATTATCATCACACGAAGTTCTTACTGTCATTAGCACCTTGCTCAACAAATCTTTGATATAGAATCACTAGCACTATTGGTATGGTAACTCTAGCTTCATCATTAGATTATCTCATCAAGCTTATTAGAACTCACAATTATTCGCACATTTTATAATACACCTGTTTCTCTTTACTCTCATGGGCAAGTATATGGCTCCTCATCTCGATTGATGTATATGTATTTTTCTTTTTAATCTTTTACAGACTGTTACACTAATCTGTGATACACTTCATACCTTTCATGATAAATCTTGATATTCCTCTACCCATGGCACACTCATTAATACCCTTTATGTATATACATTTCTTTACCCTTGACACACCCAAGTAATCAATCATCAAATTGAACATCATGCTCCATTAATCTTTAATACAATTCTTTGATACTTAATTGTTTACATAGATCATCCAAGTACATAATTTTATGACTATCCAAGACTTGGCATGCTGATTTTGATACTTACTCTTGAAACCTTCACTGATACTCTTACTCCTCTTTCTATAATACCAATACTAATTATAAGAACATCTATCATAGAACTATTGCTACAAGGTACTATACTATGGGTATCTCTAGATTAAGGCCTACCACTCCCATGTCCAACTAAGAAACACTTACAAACTCATAAGTCACACTCAGTCAACACTAATACAACACACAAACAAAATTGCAAGTCACTAATTATCATACTAACAAGGAATCCTCAAAGAAGCTCAAAAAAGAACGGGATTAAGGATTGAAGGTATCTTTACTGCTAGTAAAGAAAAGAAGCGATGGAACAAAGTCATGGAATAACAGAAATGGATAAGTTTTGAGATGATACTTTAAGAACCATTTTAAGATACAACCTGATAATCATACACGTCTGTCAGAAATTATGACACTAAGAATCCTCGCCACGCCAGTAAGCATAAATGCGATAAACGACAGGTTCCGTAACTAAGGTATGCAACTATATAATCATGTCCTCTAGAATCTTCGCCACGTCAACCGGTATGGCTGCGAGAGACTCTAAGTTTCATAACTAAAGTATGTACATCCAAGTCAGGTTCCTACGTTCTCGTCACGACAGCTAATGTGGCTGCGATAAACTCTAGGTTCCATAACCAAAGTAGACGTTTTACCTTTCTCACTGTCCTCATCAACATATGTCATCAGCTAATACCATAAATTAGTCTGTAAATTTTATCTTGATATGAAATCAAACCCTATAATGAACCCAAGATCCTAATTTAATACTTGATCAACAATCAACAAGTGAGAATGGACAGAACAAGGGAATGATTTTAAATTGAAAATTATAACAAGATTCTCAGGGGTCATCCCAGGAATCTCTCAAGAAATTGTGATTGAGTGTTCGCTCTCATCCTAGTATCCTATGTCCTAGATTCTATCGCAGGCACGCAATAGTGTAACAAAGATGCCACACTACTACGACATCGCACAACTCGCGAAGTCAGACCTCCATGGGCCACCACTAAAAAGTGTCACGACCCGCACCCGGAATTAGGGCACGAGTACGCGGGTACGTCCAGCCTACGCCGCAGCATCGGCGGTAGAACGCGGTCAAGGTCTTGATACTATCTAGCCAATCTCACACAAGCATCCAATCTCCATAAGGAGGCACGGATGACACAAATAAAATGAACACATACTCAATCACAGGACTACAGCACGATAAGGTATCGAACAAAATTAAATACAACACAAGTCAAAAAGTAATAATCTAACTCAACAAATATCCAAGTCTCAATCAAAAAAAATGCCGGAGATAAATCAGGTACCAAATAGTCTGCTAAAAGAACTAACTAGAAGATTAGTGATTCCGGTTAGACCTCCCGGAATCATAACTAAACTATCAAGCCCAAGTTGCAGCTACTCACCATATGGTCCATAAAGTGTTGGATATCGATCCTCTAAGGCATAGTCTGGAAAAATATTTCCAGTCAGGAAGGAGCAAAGTATAAATCTCAAATAACAGTTCCATTTAATTGATAAGGACTATAAAGCAATAAACAGATGATGCTAGATACTGAGAAGACAGTGAAATAAATGCAATAGTAATTAAAGAGACAAGCAATGTGAAGAGACGGGCAATAGGCAATATGATACAGTCAGTGCATATATGAAAATAAAAAGAACAAGGTACAGTATCATATATGGTGATGTAGTATATGATTTAAAATAGGGAACTGTAATCTATTCTAAGTGTTTCAAATAGTAGTTTCGAAATGTGATCGGCTTGGGAACATGTACGATAGCTATAGGGCCTGGCTAATCATATGTGAAGAGCATGATTAACACTTACATTGTTCTACACTGCAATAAGAGGTTATGATCATATTTCTTACTAACTACTTCCCCGCCCCCAATTAGTACTGTGGATCCAACCATGACACGTCACGATACACGAGCAAGTCCAATCTATCATGTACGATGTCTAATATACATGTCGTGTACAATGTCAATACGATAATCAATGTAACATCTCATGACTGCAGATCCAAGCTATACTAGTCCGTGTAGCACAGTGTTAAGGATTCAGATGTAACATTTCTAGATTATTGAACTTATAGAAATTATCAACAATTGGAAATTATCAGAGAATGTACTTGCCTTGGGTCCTTAGCTGGTGAATACCGAGGTCCTGTTCCAGAGTATCTCCTGGGTGAAACAACAGTCCTATAAACATATTATAATAACACTTGTATCAGGTGCTACCCTAACACACAGTCTATAAACACTGGCCTCAGGGCCATGCCAGGCAGGGCACTAGTCAACTAGGGTCATCTAGTAGGGATACATACATACATATTATACTATACTAATTGAACAATGAAGATATATATATATATATATTTATACTAAAATAGTACGTATACTATTACATTTTATATACCAAAATACGTATATATCATATATGTGTACAGATAATAATATATATATATATATACTCTTAATACATATAGAGAAATACATGAGATATATATATATATATATACATATTTATATACGTATTATACACATATATACATATATATAAATAGGAAGAAGGAAGAGGAAGATGAGAAGGGGAGCTCACTGTGATGGGGTCGGCTGGCTGACCGCCGGACCGGAGGGGGAGCTCGACCGGGGTCGACTGATGGTGGGAGGCCGGAGGAAGTTGTAGGTGGTGGTGGTGTTAGATGATGGAGGGAGGAAGAGCAGCGGGGAAGGAACTCGTGAGGGGGCCGCCGGAGCACTGGCTGACCGGAGCAGCAGGGTGGTCGGAGCAGCCAGCGAGGTCGCCTGGCCGGAGTGCAGAGGAAGTCGGTCGGGGACACAGGGAATGGTCGGGGGGTGAACAGTGTTCCCCCCTTCTTTCTCTTTTGAATTCTAATAAAGAGAAGAAGAAGAAGAAGAGAAGAAGAAGAAAAGAAAGAGAAGAAGAAGGAAGAAGGAGAAATGGAGAAAAATGGGATGAGGGCTACGGTTGGGGTGAGGGAGAATGTGGGGGCTTGTTTTGGGGATTAGGGTTGATGTGACATGACATTAAATAGGGAGAGAGAGTGTGTGAAATCAAGGGTTAGGATTGGCCCATTAAATGTGTGGTCCAGATTGGTCATGGAGAATTTCATGTGGGAATGAGGGTGAGGTTAGTTAAAATATTATTAGGGATTCCTCATTGGTTTAATCAAATGGGTGTTGACACAAAAATACAAATTTGCAAATTAGCCCCCTTAAATTTGGGTATTTGCACAGACGCATGAAATGATAAAAATTTGGCGGGCGATTCGGTGTCTGGTGTTTTGTAGGGTCAGGGGGCGCTGTACGTTCGGTATGGGCTCAATTAGCAGGGCACTGGAATTAAATTGGGATTTTCAGAATCGGTCAAAATAGTATCCTCAATTTAATTTGAAACAAATGTAAGTTGTGTTCTAAAATTAATTAGTAGTACATGGGGCCAAAATCAGGTCAGGTCATCAATACCAATAATGAAGTAGACTTAGAACAGGATATTACCCTAATTTGGGCCGCACGAAAATAGGTCAAGATTGTCTCCAATTTCGATTGGAACGCTCAACGATACAAAAATAGGAATTTATTAAATAACGTCCGCGACAATTTTTGTGCGGCTAGAAATAAGGTACAGAGAGCTATATTATGAGTTACAAAAATAGCAGAATGGAAGGCGGGCATGTCTAGGGCAAGATTATAAAATTTGTTGGAAGACAAAAGTTAGGATAACGCTCCAAATATCGAAGCAAGGACAATGCGCAATAATTAAATAAAATACGGTAATTAATTACAATCTCCAATAAATAAATTCTAGATAAAACAATTAAATATAGAATTCCATAATTCGGACAGGTGTTCATCTACTGGGCTTCTAGGTTAAGTCTACTAGCTCAAAATAAATGAACACTGTATATAATATTATATTTAATTACACATCTCACATAATTATTTAAATTAAATATACTATCATGAAATTACTTAATTGTAACTACCATAATATTAAATATTATAAAAAGTCAAAAATATCCCTGTTTTCGGAATGTGGTAGTGACAGAAGACAAAGCTAGTGTAGCGTTCTAGTTATTGAATAACGATTAAGTGCAACAATCAATTAAGAATCATAATTATTTAGATAAATAAATTATCATGCAATCATTTACTCCTTAATTACGAAAAGACAAAAATATCCCTAATCCAAAAAGTGGGGGTGACAAGTCTACCCTCCTTAAAAAATTTCGTCCTCGAAATTTAAAAATAACTATCACTAGCACAAGCAATCAATTAATGAATTATACCTCAAGTCTCGAAGAGATATGGATACCGCTCGCGCATTTCGTCCTCTCTCTCCCAAGTTGATTCTCCTGGAGAGTGATTTCTCCATGCAACACGAATCAAGGGAATAGTCTGGTTCCGTAATATCTTCTCTCTACGATCCAAGATCTCCACCGGTTGTTCAGGATAGCTGAGTGTCGGTCCAACTTCGATCTCCGAGTGATCTAATACGTGACTAGGATCTGCCACGTACCGTCTCAGCTGTGATACGTGGAACACGTTATGTACTCCATCTAGAGTAGGCGGCAAGTCTAGTCTATAGGCCACTGCATCGACCCTTGCAAGAATACTGAAGGGCCCGATGTATCGTGGACTAAGCTTTCCTCCTCTGCCGAAACGAATCGTGCCCCACGTCGGAGAAATCCGTAGGAACACCAAATCGCCAACCTAGAACAATGATCTTAATACGCAACCTAAACAAGGCAATCACAAACCAAACAAAACAAATCAAAACAATACCTGAAACTCTAGGGGTCTACGGTGGCTATCTGCCCAATGCCGTTGTTTGTCCTGCGCCACTCGCAGTCTGTCTCTGATAAGTTTTACCTTTTTTGCTGCGTCCACGACCATTTCTGGTCCTAACAAGGCTCTTTCTCCAACATCATCCCAAGATAAAGGTGTACGATACCTCCGTCCATATAAAGACTCGAATGGTGACATCTCAATGCTGGCCTGGTAGCTGTTGTTGTAAGCAAACTCTACCAAGTGTAGATGATCCTCCCAAGAACCTCCGAGATCCAATACGCAAGTGCGTAACATATCTTCAAGAGTCTGAATAGTCCTTTCAGACTGCCCGTCTGTCTGAGGGTGATATGCGGTACTGAACTTGAGCTGAGTGCCCAAGCTAGACTGCAGGCTCCTCCAGAAATGGGAAGTGAAACGACTATCCCGATCTGAGACAATACTCACAGAAACTCCATGTAATCTGACAATCTGCTGTACGTACATCTCTGCTAGCTTCTCCGTCGAAGTACCCACTTTAAAAGGTAAGAAGTGGGCTGATTTGGTCAACCTATCCACGATGACCCAAATTGCGTCATTTCCTCCTGGGGAACGAGGAAGTCCTGAAACGAAGTCCATAGTCACGTGCTTCCACTTCCATTCTGGAATGGGTAAAGGTTGAAGCAATCCTCCTGGCTCTGTCGATCTGCTTTCACCTGTTGGCATACTAAACATCGGGATACGAAGCGTGCTACTTCGCGCTTCATACCATACCACCATACATGCCTCCTCAAATCTCGATACATCTTGTTGGCTCCGGGATGCATCGAGTACTAAGAGCGGTGTGCCTCCTGTAAAACTTCTTCGCGCAGCTCTTCACTTGGCACACACATCCTCGTGCCATGTCGTAAGGATCCATCATCCATAATAGTGAAATCGTCTATCAATCCTGCCTGAACTTGTGCTCTAATATTCCTTAGAGTCTCATCATCATACTGAGCAGCTCTAATTTTGTCTATCAGCTCTGATTGAATCTGCAGTCCCCACATCTGAATCTCAGCTCCTGGAACTAATACCTTAATTTCCAAGCTTTCAAGATCAGCTAATAAGTGTCTATCCGATGTCAAGCACATAGCCATTGGGTACCTGCTCAAGGCATCCGCGACTACGTTTGCTTTTCCTGGATGATACTGTAATGAGATATCAAAGTCTTTCATCAATTCTAACCACCTTCTCTGTCTCATATTCAGCTCCTTCTGTATAAACACGCAATTTAAGCTCTTGTGGTCTGTGAAGATTTCTACACGCTCTCCGTACAGATAGTGCTTCCACAGCTTTAGGGCAAAAATAACTGCTGCTAACTCCAGATCGTGAGTGGGGTAGTTCTTTTCATGAGGGCGTAATTGTCTTAAAGCATAGGCAATTACTTTCCCGTGTTGTTGAAGAACGCATCCCAACCCTTTTCCTGAAGCATAACTATAGATAGTGAATCCACCTGTCCCTGATGGCAACGTCAAAACTGGTGCTGTTGTCAATCTCCTCTTCAGCTCATCAAATGCGGCTTAACATTCTTCTGTCCAGACAAAGTCCACATCTTTCTTGGTCAGCCTAGTCATTGGCTCCGCAATCTTGGAGAAGTCTTGTACAAATCTCCTGTAGTATCCTGCTAGTCCGAGAAAGCTCTTGATTTCAGCTACCGTGCTGGGGGTAGTCCATGACTTCACTGCCTCTATCTTCTTTGGGTTAACTGAAATTCCGTCACCTGTCACCATGTGTCCAAGAAATTCAACCTCTTCCAGAAATAACTCACACTTTGAAAGCTTCCCGTATAATTTCTCTCTCCTGAGAGTTTCTAAGACTATTCTCAAGTGCTCTTCATGCTCTTCTGGGGTTTTTGAATATACTAGAATGTCGTCAATAAACACCACTACGAACTTGTCAAGGTACTGGTGGAACACCTTGTTCATCAAGTTCATAAATACTGCTGGTGCATTAGTTAAACCAAACGGTATTACTGTAAATTCAAATTGGCCATACCTGGTTCGAAAGGCGGTCTTCGGTATGTCTTCTTTCTTCACTTTCACCTGGTGATAGCCTGACCTCAAGTCTATTTTTGAAAACACCTTCGCTCCGCTCAATTGATCAAAAAGATCATCTATCCTTGGCAGCGGGTATTTGTTTTTGATAGTGAGGTTATTCAAAGCTTTATAATCGATACACATACATACCGTGCCATCCTTCTTCGGTACAAATAATACCGGTGCTCCCCATGGCGATGAATTGGATCTAATAAAACCTTTGTCTTGCAGCTCTTCAACTTGTTTCTTTAGTTCTACCAATTCGTTGTTGTTAACTCTATAGACATGTTGTGAAATAGGCTCTTCTCCTGGTATTAAGTTTATAGAGAACTCAACGTCTCTGTCTGGTGGCAAACCTGGCAACTCCTCTGGAAATATATCCAGGAATTCCACTATAAGTGGATGCGGTAACTCTTCTTCTTCCACCCTGGCTCCGCAAAAAGTGCCTCCGCTCCGCTCCTCTGTTCCTCTAACAATCTCAAACTCTGGCTCTCCTGGTGGTCGAATTACTACTCTACCTTCGTGACAATCTATAGAAGCATGGTATTTACTCAGCCAGTCCATTTCGAGTACAATATCGTAATCCGGAAGTGGCATAACGAGTTAACTCACGCTCAACTCTCGGACTTCCAATGACACTCTTCGATCCTTACAACAATCACGGACTAGGATAATGCCTCCTTCTGTCGTGATCTTGCAAGTCCTATCTAATGGTTCTATTTCTAAATGATGCTTAAGGGCATAAGATACAGATACGAAACTATGGGAAGCGCCAGAATCAAATAATGCGAGTGCTGGAATAGAATCGAGTAAAACTGAACCTGAAATCACGTCTCCAGCTGGCTCGGCCTCCTCAGTGGTCATGGCGTAAGCTCGTCCTTGTGGTGCTCCTCTCTGTTGCTGCTGTTGCTGAGCAAACCTCTCCTACTGTGTTGGAAGTGAAGGTCCTCTCTGCTGGCCTCCTGGTACAATAGGTGCTCTTGCTGGTCCTCTCTGTGCTGCTCCTCCTCCTTGGCGATTCTGAATAGTTGGACAGTCCCTCAGCTGATGTGCTGCTGATCCACACGATAAGCAAGTGCCCAACCTTTTTCTGCAGATGTCTCTTGTATGTCCCATCTTTCCGTAATACGAACATGGGGTAGCGGGTTGATTGTCTTTGTGGTTGCTGTTGTTGAGCATGTCCTCGAACTGGTGCCTGTTGCTGGTGTTGTTGCTGGTGTTGCTGCTGGTACGGCCTATGTTGTTGTTGAAAGTGTTGGCGCTTGGCTGGTCCAGTGTTACCTCCTGTTGCTCCAGATGTATCGCGTCCTCTCTTGGGCCTGAGGTCCAAGTCGTCTTCGGCAATCTGGGCATCCATCAGAATACCCTCAAATGTAGCAGTACGTCATCCCAAAGTACGAGACTTGATCTCCCTATTCAATCATTTTCTGAATTTTCGAGCTCTGTCTCCTGGGTCTCGAATCATTGATGGCGCAAATCGACTCAATCGGCAAAACTCTGCAGCATACTCGTCGACTGACATGCCTCCTTGGACTAAGTCATGAAACTGACTTTCTAAAGCTCCCAAGGCTACGTCAGAAAAGAATTTCTCTTTGAAGAGTTCCTTAAAGTTCTCCCAAGTAAGTCCTTCAGCGGCGAGTCTCGGCTCTGTACGATACCACGTCAGCGCGATATCGAACATCTGGCTGCCAGCGGCCTCTATCTGAAGAATCTCCGAAATCTGTGATAAGCGCAAATTCCTCTCTATGTCTTCTAACCATTCGTCAGCATATAGTATTCCTTCTGTGCCTTTGAACTCTCGAGGCATCATCCTCTTAAAGTCCACTATGGTACCGGGCCTCTGTTGTAGTTGACCTGGACGTTGCGGTTGTCGTGCTACTCTCTCCACAGCCTGGAGAGTCATCTGATGGGCATTCTCCATGCTCTCTCTCATCAGTTCGGTCTGCGCCTGGTGTGCTTCTGCTTGCATTCTCTGAGCCTCAGCTTGAACACGCTGAGCCTCTGCTGTTACTCTCTGGGCCTCTAGCATGCCCTGCATCAGTGCGAACATCTGTGCCCCGTCAGCGGGCACTCCTCCGAGAATCGGTGGTGGTGGAAGGTTGTCTGTCATAGTTGGGGCAATCCTCTGTATAGGTGGAGGAGGAATCCCGTTAGTTGCAGACACTCCCACACGAACAGGAGATGTAGGAGAATCTCCAGGTATCTGTTCGTCAGGTTGAGAGGTGGCAGTCCTCTCTGAATTGGCTGCTCCCATTCTCATGGATCTAGTATTTGGCGACATCCTGAACATAGATCAAATAATCAATTAAGGTGATAGATATGATATTATCAAGGAAGGACACTAAAGTGCTAAAGGAAGCAATCCATTAGAATAGTAATAAGAAGTTCAGAATTTCCTAGATTGAGCATACTCTCATCCTAGATCCTATTCCTATATCCTAGCACAGGCTCGTAGCAGGACAACTAAGTTGGCGCACTACCACGATGTCGCATAACTTGCGAGACTTGACCTGCATGGGCCACCACTAAAAATGTGTCACGACCCGCACCCGGTATAGGGGCACGAGAGCGTGGGTACGTCCAGCCTACGCCGCAGTATCGGCGGTAGAACACTGTCAAGGTCACATTAATACTAGATAACTAAACACCTGTCAATGATATACACCTCCATAATCTCACAATATAACTCAATCACAACAACTATAAGGCACGATATAAGATAAAAAGAAATAACATAGTTAAACACCATGTCTCAACATAAGATACTCACAGTCTAGCTGTCCAACACAAGTCTCCAATTAAACTTAACATAGTCTAAACAAAACTGAAATAACCTCCATAAGTCTTAAGTATAAATAAATACTGTCTAAATAGCTGCAGGCAAAGTCTCATCTAGAAGCATGGTCTCCTCTAGGATCTCTGAAACATAGTCTGCATCTATACCTGGTCCGTAGTGTGTGGTACAGAAATCCTCAAGGTTCTCTGGAAAAATATCCAGTCAGGATTGAACGAAAATACACCTCTAACAGCAGTTCCACATATATTGACAAAAACTATAACACAGTGTAAAGAAATACAAGACAGATATGAAATAACTGGCAATGAGAAATACTGGAATAAAGTACTGGAACATCATCATCAATATGCATCTGACAAGGAATAGAACTACAAGTACATGCAAGAACAAGAACTGGTATGTAAGTGTGTATAAGAACAACAACTAGAACATGTGGAAGATACAAGATCAATCTATCAAGATACATGTCAAGAATCATCTAACTAAGTGTGTGAAACATTAGTATATCATGTGATCGGCTTGGGTTATATGACTCATTACATGGATTAGCGATCATCCCCAACAGGTCATGCTAACCGAAATGTAACAGCGATGAGGCATGTAAGGGTAAGCTGCACCGACGTGAGATGTGGGTGAGCTAATGCTGCATGTAAGGGTATGATCACATAACTACTAATACTTCCCCATTTATCCCCAGCTAGCACGATGGATTCCAATCACGACTCCTCGTGACAGGTCTCAATGATGCTAACTCGTGTAAGCAACAGTGTCACAGTCATGTACGCTATACAACAAGAATTATAGAGATAATCAACATAATGGAAACTGTCAGAGAATGTACTCGCCTGGGGTCCTTAGCTGGTAATACCACTGTCCGGGTTCCAAGGTACCGTCTGAGTAATCCAACAGTCCTATAGATATATCATAAACATAATACTGTATCAGGCTTTACACTAATACATAATCAAATATCATGATCTCACAGGCTATGCTAGGGGTCACGTCTGTAGTTGCTGTGCATAACAGACAGTCAATGGTACGGTCTTGCCAGTACGTCAGTGTACATATGGCGGTCTGCTAACCTACTACATGGTCACAGGTCAATGTAATTACGGGGTATCCGTGGTTACATTCAAGTCATCTAATATACATAACACATAGTACATAATAGGGTCTAATTTATTCATAATATCCATTAGTTACCAAATAATAGACAGATATATATATATATATATATATATATATACTTTAAATAGAATTAAATACTTTATATACATATATTAAACATCTACTAGGGAGATGTGTACAATACGTATATTTACGTATTTATACTAATCGAGATATGCCATATATGCCAATTTATATTTAACCCTATGCTAATACATGTACCACATATATATTAATTAGGTTTATATTCATATAAATATATAATATGTGCATATAACATACTAATCTACCATCATACGATACGGGTATACTATCATAGCTAATTATACGCATGAAAACAAGGAAGAATATGCGTGTGCATGTACGCGTACACGTACTCGAGAGGGGACTCGAACCTGGGTGCGGAATGAGACGTGCGTGTCGCGGCGTCGTCGAGTCAAAGGCTGCTCCGGTCGGGTTCAGCGAGTCAACGGTCGTCCGGCGTGTGCAGGCGAGTCGTCCGGTCTGGGCAGCGTCGTACGGCTCTGTGCAGTCTGCTTTCGGTTCAGCGTGGCGGGTTCGACTCGGCGTGTGCAGTCGACTCTCGGGCGGGGCAGCGCTCAAACGGCAGTCGAGAACTCTTCGGTTCAGCGCCTGATGGCAGCGGCTCCGGAAACTCTTCGGTTCAGTCCGCAGGCGGTGGCTCCGGGAACTCTTCGGTTCAGCGCCTGATGGCAGCGGCTCCGGGAACTCTTCGGTTCAGCGCCTGATGGAAGCGGCTCCGGGAACTCTTCGGTTCAGTCCGCAGGCGGTGGGGGTCGACAGGTCCGGCCAGGGCTGCTCGGCTCCAGCGGGTTTACGTCTGGTTGCTCGGGAAGGAGATGAACAAGAGGATGGGATGGAGAATTCGGCTAGGGGCTGATTAGATTAAGGAAAAAGAAAAGAAGGGAATATATATATATATATATATATATATATATATATATATATATATATATATATATATATATATGATGTTTAAGTTTGAACTAGAATATGTTGACTTTGGTCAATACTAGGAAAGGCCTTGGCTTGCTATGGAGATATTCCAATGGGCTAGGGTTCGAATGAGACTGCGAGAATTGTACTGGTCTAAGGGTTTGGAGGCCATGGTTTCAAGGGTTGATGTTAAATTACACATTCCCAAAAATTTATGGAAAATATAATGAAGGGGGAAAAATGGGTTTATAATGTGTGTCGTGTCAAACGGGTGTACACTTAATGCTCTTTTACATAACAGTGCCAATAATTATAATTTGCATGAAATAGGTTTATTGTTTGCTTAATTAAAATTAAATACAAGAGGTGTTTTATAATTAAATAGAAGTACAAAGGCTGGATTTACGTGGGACAAGCATCAATGAATGGTCTGGCGTGTCTATGACAAGGGTACGATCGGATGGAAGACAAAGCTAGTGTAGCGTTCTAGTTATTGAATAACGATTAAGTGCAACAATCAATTAATAATCATAATTATTTAGATAAATAAATTATCATGCAATCATTTACTCCTTAATTACGAAAAGACAAAAATACCCCTAATCCAAAAAGTGGGGGTGACACTGTGGCAGGAGACAATCAAGACGAAGTTCTTTAAGAACACCCAACTATAGGAGATTTGACCAACTCATCAACTCCTTTGAATGAGTATACCAAAATACTCGTTCTCGAAGACGTGAGCTCGATCTTCACGGGAATCCCCATTCCTCATAATCCGAGGCCGGTGGTAGCATTCCCCCCAATTCTGAAATTGATAGTGTAGACTCCAACTACACGGCTCTTTCTACCAATCCCTCTGTTATACATAGGAATGTTAACGTTTACGTCGTCAGTGATGAACAAGATGCTTCTCTATCAGAAGCCATCGAACAACGCCTCAACTCATTAGAGGCCGCTCTCAGATACATGCACACTATGATGCAAAATATGCATCAAATGATGACAACTCAACATTATGCTACACCAGTACCTGTCTAAGTGGCTTCATTCATACCTGCACAGCCTACTCCTGGAACAACACCTCTGTAAGATAACACAAATTCAGAAGCAGTCATAAATCAAGAGTCAATAATGCCAACTCTTAATCCTCTCAATATTGGAAGTGGATCTCCACGGTGATAATACATGTTCAACCGGGATCTTATCAGTCAATTGCACCACTCCAACTAGAAGATCCTCTCAAAGCTATCCGAGAGTTGCGTGCACAGGTCAACATTTTAAAGAACAAGACCAACTCTGCAAGATGGGGGTGAAACAACCTTATCCTTCTCATTGGGATAATATTTCATTCCCTCCTAAATACAAACCTCAATCAATAGTCTTATTTGAAGGCATGACATCACCGAGCCAATATATTAATTACTTCAATATGATGACGGCTCATATACAGAAAAAAGATGCTCTTCTTACCAGATTATTCATGGGATGCTTGGCCGATATATCCTACGATTGGTATCGCAGCTTACCTGATAACTGCATATCCTTGTTTGGTGACATGAAATATATTTTTCTCTCACAATTCTACGAGGGAGGTATGGATATGACAATGTTTTCTCTCATCGATATCAAACAAAAGGAGAAGGAATTTGCTCGTGAATTCGTAGAGCGTTTCAGGCAAGCAACTCTGAAGTTAGGCCCCGGTATTCCAGACTCCGCACTCATTGATACTTGCAAAAAGAACCTACTGCCTATAGTAGGGCTCTGGACAGGTCCAACTCAATTTCAAGACCGGACAACGTTCATCGTTGGGGCTGAAGCTGCTGAAGATAACGCAAAGGTGGCACATAATTTGGGGTTACAAATAACCAATGCGGAAGAAAAGCGTCTCTTCAACAGTACGAATAATCGTAACAGCAAAGGAAAGGAGGCCTTGGCAATAAACCTGTCAAAGCCACCTACCTCTCCTCCAACACAAAATCCTCCAGAATATTCCAGGCCTAAAAAGGAATATTCCTTTGATGAGAGCGATATCCATAACATTTTTGAATGCTTGATAAAAAGTAACAAGTTGCAGTTGCCTGACATCAAACGAACAAATGAGGCCGGTAAAATAGATGACCCGAAGTATTGCTTATACCATCGGTATGTACATCATCTTACCAAGGCTTGTTATGTCTTGAAAAAAATCCAACAGTTGATAGATGCTAAAGCTATCACCCTTCACAAAGCGGAGAATATGGTCACCGCCAATATGGTGTCTCTTCAATTTTGTAATTTTTTAACACAAGAAATCCCAAACGGTGTCATCCCAATACCTCAAACTATGATGAAAGTGGTAAATCTCCCAAATTCTCAAAGTCAAACAGAGGGGTTGGTGCCACTTACCACAGATCATGGCAAGATTATGTGGATTCATCCCGACCTGCTGCCAGATTGGGACCAGAGAGAAGCATCTTCCAATTCAAAATTCAAGAAGGGTAAGAAGTATAAATCATGCAATATGATTTCTTCATATCATCACCCGGATAGAGATCGAGATCAACATCAAGAAGATATATCTCTCGAGAGCAAATTTCAAAATCTGAATATTACTCCACCAAGATCTACTTGCAAGCTTCGCTTGACACACCGACAATGGTCCATAATTGGCAGTGTTCCGCTGTATAGGGCACAACTAATCTTCATTGCTTATGAAGGTGTGCCTACAAAAATTCCTCCTCCTACTACTACAACAAATATAGCATCGACCTAAACTCAAATGCTTGAGGAGGATAGTCCCTAATTTCATCAATACAGCCGACAATCTATACGCTTGATGCAAAATATGGGGCATGACTTCAAGATAGCTAAAAGTTTAAACTTTGGCAAGGGTAAACGTTCCTCTACAACTCCAAGGACAGTCCACCAAATCTCATAGTGGATTGGATTACGATAAAACTAGCCCACAGACTCACTCCAAGCAGAGGAATGATAAAAAGAAACTCAAGTCTTGTAACATGGTGTTTCTTTCTCCGATGCCCGAAAAAGAAGCCATAACGAGTACTAGGTCTGCAAAGATTATCATCAAACTTAAGATATTTCTGACATTCTTCCTACTTTGCCAATTCTATTTGCTCCGGTCACAACCGAACCTGGTCCTTCGAAGCCTACTACGGCAGAGAAAGGAAAGCAAAAGAAAGTACGCTTCAAAAAATCCTTGAAGAAGGATGTACCCCCAAGGACTTCAAAATCCCTACAATTTTGACATATTAGCACAACTAGCCAATACCCCAGCCCGACTTTCCATATTCGAGTTACTTCGTTTGTCAAAGGAGACTCGTGAAGCTTTGAGCGAAGCTCTGATATATGAAGACTCATGCTTAGCTTAACTCAAGACTCCTAATGAAGAGCCATTAGTGTGTCCTCAATGCCACAGAGTGATCGAGAAGATTTCTAATATCACCTTCACGCAAGATGACATGCTACTCAAAGATAATCAGCATAACAAACCTTTGTATTATACCGGTTATATCGGATCTATCAAGGTGAACTAGATTCACATCGACCATGGTTCTTCACTCAGCATTATTACTAAAAGTCTACTGAGAGGATTGAAGATACCAATGCACAACATGTCTGCTACTAGCACTACCATTCTAGGCTTCAACGCTGGAAGGAGTAAACAACTGGGAAAGATACGCCTAAAAATTCAGATAGACGATCTGCGTACTGAAGTCACATATTATGTGACTGACTCTGACGTATCATACAACATTTTACGGGAATGACCATGGATATACGAGCATAAAATTTTACCCTCCACCCTACATCAATGCTTCAAATATATGAACAGTAGAGGAGAAGTCAAAACAGAGGTAGCTGACCTTAACCCATTCAAAGGTATTGAAGCCTATTTTGTGGACTCTGCACTCAATACACCTGAGTATATGAAAGAAGAAGCTAATTAATCTAGTGATAAAGAGAAAGACATCCCAAAAGAAGAGCCTTTGATAATCCAAGTCAAAGGACGTACTACTCGTCCAACTCCTTCGAAGCCTCTCAACATCAATTTGCACAAATCACCTCCATTGGTCATCAACCTTCGATTCAATGAACATCCAACACTGGAGAATGAGCCACTTGTTATCGACCTTCGTCGTAACAAGCAACCAACATCAGTGAATCAACCCCCTAGTCATCAATCTTGCCAAGCCTCCTATCAAGGCTGAAGATTCTGATGACTATGTGGAAGATAAAAAAATCTTGTATTTCATGAATAAAGAAGGCACTACTTTGTACTACATTGATGTTAAACCCTTTGTTGAAAAATTCTTGGAGGCTCTTCATCTCCACGAACCTCTATCCATACCCGTGGCATCTCCATTTCAATATAGTTCATTATATGAACAATTTGAGGATGCATACTTCTTAGTCCCAGCAAGACAGGACAAGCAGTGTCAGATAATTTTTGGCAAAGCTAGAAATAAAAGAGACATGCATAATAATGATTCTGACGAGGATATTGGAAAGATACAACCGTATCGTTACAGAAAATCAACCAAGAATATTATGCAATTGATGGGCTACAACTTAAAATCTGGTTTGGAACTAAATTATAGAAAAGACATACGGACTCCTATACATCACTACTCTCCAAAAGGCAAGCCAAAAATATACTACCAACGGACTGGTCGTGGTTTAGGATACGTTACACCACCAATAAGTCCTGAAAGTTCAGAATCGGAAGAAGAGATACATTTTCATTCCTCTGACTCATCAATATAGGATTCTGACGAAAGCATGGGTGACGTATTCAAACAGACTTTTTCTGTAAATATGGTGTCAACTGCCCTAGATGAAAAAGAAAATAAACTATTGGAACCATTCGAGAATGATCTACGAGCACAACAAATGGATATTCAATGGGACATTCGATTTGAGCAACGTGAACCACCTACAAAGGATAAAATAGTCCAAATTGATGTAGGAGAAGAATTTTCTCCAAGACCAATCTTTATTATCAATAGTCTTCTTGAAGAAGATCAACATGCTTTACTCAAGCTAATAAAGGAGTATATCGATGTCTTTGCTGGGAGTTATGAAGATATGCTTAGCCTAGATCCTCAAATAGCCATACACAAGCTCAATATTCTTCCAAAAGTTAAACCGGTGAAACAGCAACAATGACGATTCCCTCCGAATATGATGGATGCAATTGAAGCAGAAGTTAAGAAACTCGTAGCATGTGGCTTCGTTCGAAGAGAGTAACATCCAGACTGTGTAGCCAATGTCGTTCCAGTCATAAAGAAAAATAGAAAGGTACGGGTCTGCGTAGATTATCAAGATCTGAACTTTGGCATGTCCAAAAGATGAATTTCCTCTACCCATCACAGACGTCTTGATCGACAATACATAAGGATTTGAACATATATCGTTCATAGATGGGTTCTCTAGATACAATCAAATTAAGATGTCACCTGATGACAAAAATACACTTTTTATCGTACACCATTGGGAGTTTACTGTTATACAGTCATACATACGGATTTAAACGTATGTCCTTCAGCTTGAAGAATGAGGGTGTAACGTATTAATGATCCATGAGTATAATTTTTTAGAAGCATTTACAAAAATGGTTTAATGCTACGTGGATGGTATTGCTGTCAAAAGTCGTCTTAAAGATGATCACCTTCAAGATTTGAAGATTGTTTTCGAATTAATGCGTCATTACCAATTGAAGATGAATCCAACTAAATCCTTTCTGGGAGTCTCTAGTGACAAATTTCTCGGATTTGTTATAACCTCCAAAGGTATTCACATTAATCCTGATAAAATTAAGCTATCCTCGAAATGCAGCCTCCACGTAATTTCAAAAAACTTCGTGGTCTGCAAGTCTATTTGGCATACATTAGAAGATTCATCTCCAATCTCTTGGGACGATACCGACCCTTCACTCAGTTAATAAAAAAAGGTGTATCATTTTTCTGTAACGGAGCATGTCAACAAGAGTTCAACAATATCAAACGATATTTAACAAATCCGCAAGTTCTGGTGTCTCCGATCGTAGAAAAACCCTTTTTATTGTATGTTCGAGCAATGGATCACTCCCTATGAGCTTTTCTTGCACAGAAGAGTAAGAAGGCCATGAACATGCGATCTATTATCTCAGTCGCATAAGGGTTGGCGCTGAATATCGATATAATTCAGAGAAAAAAGAATTCCTCGCATTAATGTTTGTTATTCAGAAAATACGATATTACGTGTCAGGTCAAACCATTCATATCATATCTAGAGTGAATCCCCTCCGGGTATTGATGACCAAGACAAGCAGACTCAATTCTCGTTTAGCCACATGGAAAATATTGTTATCTCCTTATGACATGGTATATGTCCCACAAAAAGTAGTAAATGTATCACCCTCACTTTTCTAAATGAGCGTATTTTAGTCATTCCATATTTATTTATTCAATTATAGTATTTAATAATTAGTTAATGTGCTAAATAATTTAATTTGTGCTTGTGCTAATTATTATATATAGTATTATTATTTATAGTTAGTGGGCTGGCCTATTAGTTAGACTTGGCACTAGTGAACCCAATTAAACTTGTCATGATAATATTTGAGCCCAACATGGACTAGGCCCATTGAAACACATTTCCTTTAGCTAATTAGGAGGATTAGAGCTAATTTGGATTAGCTAGAGACTTCTCAATATATCCCTCCTTAATTAGTTACCATTATTAGCTAGTGGGGGGCAAATTAGACATTATGAGAAGCTTGGGGAGGGGGAAATTCTGGCCGGCCACAAATAGGGCCTCTCTCTCTCTCTCTCTCTCTATCTCTCCTCTTCATTTTACACTCATTTTAGATCCCCAAATTCATAGATCCTCAAATTCCTCCATTCCCTCTCATTCTCATTCAATAGAAGAAGCATTAAAGCTTGGATTGGCAAGGAGCTTTGGCAAGGAGATCTTGTCTGGATCATGTACATTGTGTATTTTATTGGAAATTCATCTCCCAATAAGTATAGATCTGAATTATCTCTAATTTGAGTCCAAAAATCATGCATTTGACTCTTAGGAACACCCCAATGGCATATGGCTACCTATATGATGAAGTTCTAGGCCTAATTGTTAGGAATTAACATTTCTACATAGGTTTTTGTGTGTATTTTGTGGAAATTCAGGATTGACACATGAAGTGTGCGTCATGAGCCTATTTTAGTTTAATTGGACTTAGATCAGGGTGGAGATACTAGCTACATGTCTATAATTGGACATAAGTAGGCCGTATCACGATACTATGTGATACCGTGTGATACAGAGCTCTATTTTATGTGTTTTGTGCAATTACTTATCAATTCTCATTGTAGTAAGTTACTTTAGTTGTTTTTTATATATATTTGATATATACAAATTTTAGTTGTGGGAAATTGTGGGTTTTGGCACTTGGATTGGATATGTATCATGGGTATCTTAGCCTTGCACCTAAAGTGTTTGACTAATTGTCATGAATATACATGTATATAGCAATAGAGATATATATATGTGTGTATATATGTATACTTATGTATATAAGTGAGTATGTGGGTATGAGGTTCAGCTAACGTGTGTGAACTTTGTGCACTGTCTTGGGGAAAAGAAAAAAATTTAAACATAGTACCATATCAGTTGTGCCCGGCTCGAGCATTTTTCAGAGGTGGCTAGGGGTGCATTGAACATCAAGTATAGATTGGGAATGTATCAGTTTCACTAATATGGGAGATTAACAGCATATGGGAGGGGAATACATGTATCAGGTTTCCTGATAAGAGCAAGAGAAGTGATAGTTGCAGTTGCAACCTGAAGACAACAGCAGCCACATTGGCATTTCGAGCCAGGTGAGAAGGGGGAAACTGAAGGTGATGTGTTAGTGTATATACTGTGATAGTGGTAAGAATGATGTGTGTGTTATGTGCATGGGTAAGTGTTCTTGTGTGAAGATAGTGAGAGGGAGAAGTGCAGTCAGGCATGTATAGTAGGCCCAGTGTAAGGTTGTGTCAGTCCTAGAGGAAATGTTAGTATCAGTTAATGTCATGATATTAGTAGTATGGGTGATCAGTTGTATCTGGTACTCAAGAATCAGTTGTGACTGATAGTTGAGTGCAATCTTTTCAAACCTGATTTTTGGTTCAAGTGCTAGTAGGGATTGTAACAACAATCCTACTATTGACAACAAGGTAAGGAGGTGGTACATGTAGGAGTAGGTTGAGGTATTAAGTGCTAGTAACAATTAGTATGAAGAATTTCAGTCATTAGTAGTTATATTCATTATGTTAGTGTGACAGTTATATATATATATATATATATATATATATATATATATATATATATATATATATAGTGTAAGTAGTTAGATATCAATTAGCTATATGGTTAGATAGTGTCAATTGTAGGTATCAGTTAGCATTAGTTGTTACTAATATCAGTTGTGGTATCAATTACTAGTTAGTAGAGTGTCCGTTAGTATAGTTAGTACAAGTATCAGTTAGCATATATATATATATATATATATATATATATATATATATATATATATATATATATATATATATATATATATATATATATAAGTTATATTAATTAATATATGCTAATTAGTGTATTCACATAAGGTGTAGGTTAATGTTAGGATGGATAGCTAGTTTAGCGAGTTAGTGGCCTTATAGACCAAATGACTTAGTATGAACCTAGTGAGCTAGAAATGGACTTAGAAAAAAAAAATGTTTAGATCATTTTTAACATTTATTCATCCATTTCACCAAATTGACATGATATTCCTCTATAGGATTGTGTGACATCAGCTCGGACCCGAGTCACTTCTTTTGCAACAGACCAGAGGCGAGTACATCTCTCTGTTTGTTTATATTTCATGATAGTGTATATATCACTTGCTCTAAAACTGCATACTTGATTCTGACACTTGGTTACACGGACTGGTACTATATGGATCCCGTTAGGAGATATTATCCCTTACCGTGTTCAGCAGGTACTCCTTCACATGTATTTCATCAAGTGCATCAGGTATTGATTTGTATGTGCTTCATGTGCATCCACTATTCCATGTGCTAGTGTGACTATACGTATTCATGTGTGTAATGTGTCATGATTGGATCCATGAGTATTGGTTAGGGGGAGTAGAAGTTGGTTATGTGATCAAGCCCTATTTACCTCATGTGTATGTCGATTATACACCTCACGTATAATTGAGTTATCCTATCTACCTCATGTGCAACCAAAGCCAATCATATAACGAACTTGTACTCTAAATCATATAGCTAGTATTATAGTTTCTCTTACCTGCAGTTCATTTCATATTGTCTGTACTTATCTTTCCAGTTCATATTGTACTTATTTGTCTGTTCCAGCTATATTTTATTTCCTAGTTACTTGTGCATCTTGTATTCTTTTCTATTACTGGTCATATATGCTTTACTATATATTTGGAACTACTTTCAGAGTTTTGTACTTTGCTCTTTTCCTGATTGGATATATTTTTCAGATGATTGGCTAGAGGAGCTGTGTCCCACTTATTACGGGCCGCAGGATGGTGAGCCACTAGAGGATACTGCCCTAGAGCAGGAGGATATAGTGCCAGTGACCGAGGAGGCCTAGTTATATAGTTTTGGACTTGTACTAATCTTATTTTGGACTCATGGCATGTATATATTATTTTGGAGAGTTGTTGAGCCTAGACTTATAATATTGGACTTGTGGATGTATTGTGACTCCTATTTCTCTTTTTATTCCATATCATACTTTTATCCTCCTTAGTTTGATATTATGATTGAGTATTGTTTACAATATTACATTATTATATTATTCTTCTATTTGGAGTTAAGATAGCATGATAGGTACCCTTATAATATAGTGTGAGATGTTTAGATAGTTATATTGTCTTAGACAACATTCTACCGCCGATGCTGCGGCGTAGGTTGGACGTTATTAACTACTCATGCCCTCATTCCGGGTGCGGATTGTGACACGTTTTTAGTGGTGTCTCATGCAGGTCAGGCTTTACAATTAGAGCAATATCGTGGTAGTGCAACGACATAGTTGTACTATTGCGATCATGTGATAAGATATAGGATATAGGATATAGGATGAGAGTATACTCAATCACAGTTAGGAACACTTCCAATTATTTGCTTTTGCTATCTCTATCTATCTGAATGCTTGTTTACTTTGAATAATTTTGTCCTTATTTGATGATATCGTATCTTGGACAATATTGATTTCTTTATTTAATCTGTCTTCAGGATACCGCCAAAGACATGATCGTACCTCTCTGTCGTAGTCTCAGCAAGGTCAGTTACTCCACTACCTCCGCAACGAGCAGCTACTTCTCCAGCTCCAGCTCAGAGGGTCGCCTCACCGGTCCAGGTGGGTGCCTCAGCAGACGCTTTTGGGGTGCTCCTTTCCCAGTTAAGAGGGCAGTTCCAACTATTTTTAAGGGACTTCCACCCCCACCGCCAGTGCCAGTTGATGATACACAGATGTTAGCACTATTCCAGCAGATGATGGAGGCCCAAAGGGCCCAGGCTGAGGCACGGTACAGGTATACTGGTGTGATGAGACATGGCATTGAGAATACCCACCAGGTGGCCATTACCGCAGTGGAGAGGAAAGTGCCACCATAACAACATGAGGTACAGCCCAGGCCTAGTACCATATATGACTTTAAGAAGTTGGATCCCCATCCCTTCAAGGGGACAAAGGGCATTATATATGCAGATGACTTGTTGGAGAACATGGAGCGCGTCATGCGCTTATCCTGCCTTGCAGAGGATCTGAAGGTGGAGGCAGCGGGACTACAGATGATGGACATCGACAGTACTTGGTTTCGGAATGAGCCACAGATTTCTGATCCGGGACTGACATGGGATGGGTTTAAGGACTTGTTCAAAAAGAAGTTCTTTCCGCCTACCGAGAGACTTGATTTGGAGTGAAAATTTCAGAACCTTCACCGGGGGAATATGTCGGTAGAGGAGTATGTTACGGAGTTCGGCAGATTGGGCAGATATGCAGACTACATGGTGAGGGATCCTGAGATCCGGGTAAGTAGATTCAGAGAGGGCCTGAATTGGGAGGTGAGGGCTCTCATTTCCTCGAGCCATGAGACGTACGCAGATATCTTGAGGGAGGCCCCCAAGGTCGAGAGAGACATGAGTTTGAGGCCCAAGAGGGACCGAGATATCTTTGGTGGTAGCAGCAGCGCGGGTCCAGTCAAGAGGCCCTATTTTCAGCTACAGAGACAGCAGTTTCCTGCGCCTATCAGAGCAGCAGTACAACAGACGCACCAGATGCAGAGGCCAGCCCAGCCAGCTCGTGTTTGCCCCTTCTGTAAGAAGACAGGGCATGGGTGGGATGTTTGCAGGAAGAGGCTAGGTCAGTGTTTATTTTATAGCTCAGTAGATCACCAGCTGAGGGATTGTCCCAAGAGGTTAGCTCGTACAGCTAAGGGCGTAGCCCCAATTTAGAAAGTACCCGCGAGACACCCAACGGGACAACAGAGAGGACCTCCATTGTCGTTAGAGCAAAAGAGGTTCGTGCAGCACCAGCAGCAGCAGAGAGGTGCACAACAGGGGCGAGCTTTTGCCCTAACCGTGGAGGAGACAGAGCCGGTCGGAGATATTATATTAAGTTCAGTCTTACTTGATTCTTTTCCATCTCATACTTTATTTGATTCTGGTGCTTCACATAGTTTTGTTTCTGTATCATTTGCTTTGAAGCACCATCTTGAGGCTGAACTGTTGGCTAGGACTTGCAAGATCACGACCGGGGGTGGCATTATCCTGGTCAGTGATATTTGCAAGGATCGGGGAGTTTTATTGGGAGGCCGAGAGTTGAGCGCATGTCTACTCGTAATGCAACTTCTGAGCTATGACTTAGTACTCGGGATGGATTGGTTGAGTAGGCACCATGCCAGTATAGATTTTCGTAGAGGCAGAGTATTATTCAGACTGTCAGAAGAGCCAGAGTTTGAGATCGCCAAAGGAGCAGCAGTACAGAGTAAGGATGCCTTTTGTGGAGCTATGGTAGCAGACAAGGAGTTGCCACATCCTTTGATTGTGGAGTATATGGATGTCTTCCCGAAGGAGTTGCTGGACTTGCCACCAGACCGAGATGTGAAGTTCTCTATAGACTTGGTGTCAGGAGCATAGCCGATATCTCAGCACGTCTATAGAGTTAATAACAGCGAACTTGCTGAATTGAAGAAGCAAGTGGATGAATGCAGGACAAAGGCTTCATCTGGTCTAGTTTATCATCGTGGGGTGCTCCGGTATTATTTTTACCGAAGAAGGATGGGTCAATACGTATGTGTATCGACTACAGGGCTCTAAATAACCTCACTATCAAGAAAAAAATACCCGTTGTCGCGGATTGACGATCTCTTCGATCAGCTGAGCGGGGCAAAGATATTTTTAAAGATAAACTTGAGGTCAGGTACCACCAGGTAAAAGTGAAGAAGGAAGCCATTCCGAAGATAGCCTTCAGGTCTCGGTATGGGCAGTTTGGGTTCTTGGTGATGCCGTTTGGGTTGACTAATGCACCGGCAGTATTCATGAACCTGATGAACAAGGTATTTCACCAGTATCTGGATCAGATCATGGTGGTGTTTATTGATGATATATTGATATATTCGAAGAACCCAGAGGAGCATGAGAAACACCGGAGGATAGTTCTGGAAACCCTGAGGAAGGAGAAGCTATATGGCAAGCTTTCAAAGTGTGAGTTCTTCCATGATAAGGTTAAATTTCTCGGTCATATGGTGATAGGATATAGGATCTCAGTGGACCCTAAGAAGATATCAGCAGTTGAGTCGTGGTTTACCCCGAGCTCAGTGGCAGAGATCATGAGCTTTCTTGGATTGGCAGGCTATTACCGGAGATTTGTTCAGGACTTCTCCAGGATTGCCGAGCCGATGACTAGGCTGACCCGGAAGGACGTGGAGTTCGTTTGGACGTAGGAGTGTCAGGACGCATTTGAGGAGATGAAGAAGTGGTTGACTACAGCTCCAGAGTTGATGTTGCCATCAGGAACCGGAGGTTTTACCATTTATAGTGATGCTTTAGATAAGGGTTTGGGATTTGTGTTGTAGAAGAACGGGAAGATGATTTCCTATGCTTCAAGAAAATTACGCCCTTATGAGAAGAACTACCCTACCTATGACTTGGAGTTGGCAGCGATCATTTTTGCTCTCAAGCTGTGGAAACACTACTTGTATACGGAGCGAGTAGAGATCTTTACAGACCATTGTAGAAGCATGAAATACGCTGGAGAATTATACGCATATTATACAGTCAAAACCCCCAACATACATGAAGTTCGCGTAAAATAGAGCTTCAGAGCCGTGTGGCATAAAATATGGCTTCAGAGCTGTACGCGTAAAACAGAGCATCAGAGCTGTTCGGCGTAAAGTAGAGCTTCAGAGCTGTCCGTGTAAAGCAGTGCTTCAAGGCTGTTCTGCGTAAAAGGTTGCTTTACCCTCCCGCATAAAGTTTAAAATACGTTTATTTTTAATACAGCGTAAAGTTGTATGAGGAACTCTTCGTATTCCTCGGATAAATTTGTCAGACAAATCAGTGAACCTGGCACCTGACAAAAGTACTGCACGATGATCGAGAGGACGACTGTGATAATGATTTTGCACAGAGACCCAGGTTGTCGTTTAGTGACATATTCTTGATACAAGTCATTTTTACGCATTCAAAGAATACGCTGCCTATTATACATGGGCAGAAATGAGTTTTACGCTCAAGATAAAGACAAAATCAGACGCCACGTCAAAAACTGTTTCTCATACAGAGCTCGAGGCATATCTCTGCATTTAATACACGAGATGGAGGCAGATCTCTGCATTTAATGCACGAGATTTTGTTCTATTTTTAATGACTGAAAAAGCTAAAACTGTGACTAATACGCTCACATCACCATCCTTGCATTTTTACGCCAACCAGGCTATTTTCAACTATAGGAGTACGTCGTATGCTATCTCCTCGAAATATGCCAACTCGACTATATTTGCAAAGGTACGTGATAAGACTATCTAGCCCAAAATACGCTCAAGACCTCAGTCGTGATGGATAATTGATTGGAAAAACTAAAACTGTGACTAATACGCTCACATCACCATCCTTGCATTTTATGCCAACCAAGCTATTTTCAACTATAGGAGTACGCCGTATGCTATCTCCTCGAAATACGCCAACTCGGCTATATTTGCAAAGGTACGTGATAAGGCTACTTAGCCCAGAATACGCTCAAAACCTCAATCATGATGGATAATTGGCTATTTTATGCTGGTTATCTATTATTCATGAATCATCAAGTTTTACGCAGAGTTTGGCCTTTTACGCCAACAAGACAGCTATTTGGCTTTTACGCCAACAAGACAGCTATTTGGCTTTTACGCCAACCATCTTTACGCAGGGGCAGTTACCTACGTGGCTTGCATGCCGTGATCTTCAAAAAGCAGTTATACGCGTTACCTCATAATGAGACACGTGTCATACGCAGATTCAGAAGATTATTTGAACGTGGGTAGCAGTTATTATAACCGCAGCATAAAAGATGCAACTTTCTTCACAGTTTGGCCTTCTACGCCAACTGGACAGTTATTTGACTAATCTCTATAAATAGAGACCCCCGATCACAGATTGTTAGTTGTCACTAAAATTGGATACTACATCTTTACTTTTTGGCTTGCCCCTGCACAGTACAGTTGAACCCGGTTCAACCCGGTTAGACCAGTAGCAAACATTTTTCCTGTTCAATTATCGATCCGACGCGCGAGGGGGTGGAGGGGCGGAAACTTTGGCGGAGCTCCGGGAGTGGGTCTTTGCCCACGTAGGATCCGCACGAGGCTCCGCTTGATCCAACGGTTGGAAAGAACGAGATTTCGACGGGACTCTGAACTAATCCTCTCATATATATATATATATATATATATATATATATATATATATATATATATATATATATATATATATACGGATCAAGAAATCCGCTTATAAAGTCCTCAAAAAGTTCCGTCATTTCTAGCCGTTGGATCGTCTTTAAGTCATGTAATATTGATCGTTGTTTTGATCAACGGTTAAGATTAGATGACTTAAAGCACCATCCAACGGACCACAGTGACGGTACTTTTTGAGGATTTTATAAGCAAGACTCTTGATCCGTGTGTGTGTGTGTGTATATATATATATATATATATATATATATATATATATATATATATATATATATATATATGTGTGTGTGTGTGTGTGTGTGTGTGTGTGTGTGTGTTATATAGTCTAGATCAGACTTAGCCTACGAGCCTGAGGGAAACAAACTTGACCCGACCCAATTAGAGGCACGAACTGGGTCGGACATGAGGATGGGTAACTCGACCTGATCCGTTGGAAGAGTAGACTGATCTAGAGCTTTGAATAAGTCTGGACCGACCCAATCCAAACATGACCGGCCGGCCCACTTCATATTTCTACTAACAATAAGTTGGCTTGAAACAACTCAAAATTGAATCGTCTATACCGTTTATAATAGTCTATTAATCATTAATTTTAAATTTTATTTATTTATTTAACTACCTAGTATGATTTACATATAATTAAATAATTCTAATTCAAATAATTAAGATGAGAAATATTTAATTATTTGAATTCAATTATTAAAAACGTCACTATTTAAAATAAATTTATAGTAAAAAATAATAATAATTTTTTTTACGTGCATGCGCTGGAATGCAATTACACACTTCTAAGTTGAAAATGAAGGCCTAGCTACTGGTTGGTAGAAAGAGGTTTTTCTTGATATTGCACGTGAACAGTAGGATCTCGTTGGCCGAAAAGGGCCCTATAACCTGCCCCGGCAAATACAAGGCAAAATCCCATGAGATCCCAAAAAGACATGATCGTGCAATAATAATAATAATATAATAATAATAAAATACTAAAGAGAAAATTTACATAAAGTGTATGGAGAGTGGACCACCTCCCTCCACCGGGATTGTGGGGATGACCCAAATTGACTTAGGGAGGTCGCGCGTCGTTATCTGGGGTTGTTTTTTTCCCACGTACTGCGACAAAATAAAAAAATAAAAAATTAGGTAGGCAGTGTAACCGATTCATCCGGTTGACCCATAAATCGATAATTCTTTTAATCGGTTCAGTGTTGATCTACTATTTTTTTCAAAATTTGAAATAAATATTTTTATAAAATTAATATCCATAAGGGGTTAAACTTGGACCATTTAAATTACGGATTTTTTCATTTAAAGTAATAAAATATTATATATTTATAAATAACAGAAAAAGATTGGGGAAATTGCAGAGGGGGAGACCACTCGCCAACTCAGTTGGCGAGCTGCTGAGTTGGCGAGCATCTCGCCAACTGAGTTGGCGGGGCACTCTCCTCGAGAGGCCCGCTCGCCAACTCAGTTGGCGGGCCAGTGAACGTTGGCTTTTCAGCCGTTGGGCAACGGCTATATTCCCTTCCTATATAAACACACACCCCCCCCAAACACTACCCCAAACACTCCTCACACCACATTCTTCTCATATTTTCACAACTTCCTCCTCTTGATATTTACTGGCGATGGCTACCCGCAATGACGGTCGTATTCCTGGCGGACCGACTACCGCGCTTATTATTAAGCAACATGAAGAGCACATTTCTAGTCAGATATTTACTGGCGAGGTAATTTTTGAAATTACAAGTTGCCAACTTTATTAATGTATATGTTTTTTATAATGCCTATGTTTACTTTATTAATGCATATATTTTTTATAGTTATACGACCATGATAATGCTTTACGTACCCGGATCCACGTACATTGGCGGTGTGAAAGGAATTATCGTACGTGGGAGCTTAATCCAGCTCAAAAGGCTTTGGTGGAATCCTTTGGATTCCACTATATAGATCGTGTTAGATATTTAATTCACGATCTTCATTTAGTTGTAAGCCTTGCGGAGCGTTGGTGGCCAGAACGCAACACTTTTCAACTCCCATTCGGCGAGATGACGATCACCCTTTTTGATGTGGCGAATATACTAGGGTTACCTATTAAAGGTAACGCTATATATTTTGATCCGCACTTAAAAGGATCTGATCTGATCCGGAGTTATCTTGGTGTTAGCCCTCCTTCAGGTCTAAAAGACGGCAATTATGTGAAATTTTCATGGTCCGTGGCAACTTTATAGACCTACATCAAACTATTGATGGGGTGGTTGATGTAGATGAAAATCGGGTATGTATTTTTTTTAGTAAATTTGTTTATTACTTAATTTAGTGGTGCAATTCTATATAACACTTAATAAATCCAGGTCATTCGTTGCACTAGAGCGTATCTGCTCTGTTTATGTGGTGCAATTCTATTTCCCGATGCATCGGAAAATATGGTAAATGTGCAGCTTTTACCATTCTTGGATGATCTGACCAAACCTACTGAGCATGCGTGGGGAGCTGCTACTCTTGCATTTTTGTACGCCAATCTGACAGAATTTGTCAGATCCAATCGCAAGAGTATTTGTGGATGTATTTCACTGATACAGGTATGAATTAAAGACCTTAAAAAGTAAGAGTAATTTTATACGCAAATTATGTTTGTACTAATGTCATTTTTTTGTTTTATAGTTCTGGTCCTACGAGCACTTTTATATTGGTAGGCCTATTACCAGCATTCTCAGTAATGTTGGAGTATTTTCAGTTGCTATGCGCTGGCCTACAGACGTAGTGGATTATCAACACTACCAATACAGGACTGTATCACTATATCGTAGCCAATTTGATATACTGCGGTATAATCAGGTAATTTTTAAATATGCAATAAATATCTTTAAATTATTTAAGTTTTGATCGTAGATAAACATCACATCATATTGATACAATATCTTTAAATAGGTAACCTGGTTACCGTACTCATATGAACCTGATGCTCCAGAAATCAAGATGACATCCTATGCATTTAGTTTACACAGATGTCATATTATATATGATCGGTTCACCATGTACCATCCGACAGACCGTGTTCTTCGGCAATTCGCAATGGCCCCAATAATTCCCGATGATCCACCGACAGTCGGTTATCAGACATCAAATGCATTACAACGAATCATTGGTCTCGTTGCTGACTGGAATAATCGGTTCGAGAATTATAGTGTCAGGGACATGTCTCTCATACTAAATTCTGCTGAGGAATGTAAGTTATAAGTTACTCATTATTCGTATTGATTTAGTGTAAATAGTTTGCTAAAATTTTGTTTACATTTTGCAGACATAGGTAGCCTCGACTACAGGCGATGGTGGGGATGCCCTCTTATGAGCAACCGAGTATACCACTACGAGGAGCCCAGGTTCAAGACTAGATCTGTAGACGATTCTACTCTGCGTGCTTTTGCCGATGGAATACATGATTTGGTATGACTTCATTAAACTTTCAAAAATACATATACATAGATATGATAAATATATTAATTTACGTGTTCTTCAAATTTCAGAGTGTTGTATACCAACAATTTTTGCAACAACCTGAGATAAACCTTCACCCACAAGGTCGACTTCTTATGGAGGAACTTGTGACTCGTATTGAGCATCTGGGTATTGGACGGGAACCGAAAATGCCTCCATTACAATCCCGTCTTCCACCGGACTATCAGACCGGCTTAGTACGACAGAGACACTCTCGTCGTCGTCGGCGTCGGGATACTGCTGAAGCGGGCCCTAGTGACCAGTATGCTGGAGCGGGCCCTAGTGAGCAGTATGCTGAAGCGGGCCCTAGTTACCAGTATGCAGGAGCGGATCTGAGTTACCAAACTGCTGGAGATGAAAGCTACTAGATATTCACACAATTTTTTTTGACTCCATCAGCACCGCTGCCTACCCAAACTCAACAAGACGAGGACGAGGATCAGTAGAAAATTTGTAACATTGTATTATTAAAATTTTTGTATGATTTGTAATGGTTTTTTATTACAATATTTGGGTATTGAACAATTCTATTTTAATCTCTCGGTTGACTAGTACATCTTCTTCGGTTGTGTCCCATAACACCACAATTACTGCAACGTAGATCTCTTGTCGATGAATCCCGGGGTTTGATGCGGTTCTTCTTTGGTCTTCCGGCTTTGCGTCTTACATCTGGCACCCCAATTTGTCCTCTTACCAAAGGACCTTGGATTTCGTAGGAAACTGGAATTGGCTCCATTTTTTGAGCGTATACGGTTTTCAAGTTTTCCGTCGAAAATACTGCAGGATAAAAAGTATCAATACTAATATTGCAATATCTACAAACAAAACATGCATGTATACATGGTATATAAGTATGGTACCATCTAAAACATGTACAGGTTCTGTCAGTTATATGAACAATATAGGTTCTACCTGTTGCCCGGTCTATTATTTCAAACTTATAACTATCAATAGCTAATATTTCTAGGTGGTTCTTCTCTTTGATAATAGAAGCCATATTTTTTAACATCTTCGGACAATAATCTGTGTCTATATTTTCAGCAAACTTTCTACGATTGTCATGAAGTGTAATAATCTTGGCTCTAATACCATCGAGAAGTATTGTAATTGGCTTATCTCGTAATTTCTTAATCCAGCTATTGAAACATTCAGCAAGATTAGAAGTGTTAATATCTAGTCTAGGACAAGTAGCATACGCTGTTATCCAATGTTCAAATCGACGACTTTCATCGTTTACACCAATAAGCCAATCGTACAACACTATGTTCTCGGCTTTAATTATATCAAACACACTCTCTGCATCCGTTTTATTATATGATCTAGCAAGCGAGTCTAACAAGCGTTAAAATACTGGTTCTTTTGAAACTTTTTTCATGTTTTATTTAAAATGTTGAATACAAAAAAAATGAGAAGATGCAGGAAAAATAGCACGAACAACATTTATTAATCCCTTTTGCTTGTCAGATATAAATGAAATTGCACTCCAATCATTAAAACAACTTTCAAAAGATATTTTAAGCGAATTTAAAAACCAAGACCAAGAATCACTATTCTCACCTTCAGCAACAGCATAAGCTATAGGATATAATTGATAGTTAGGATCGTGAGCACAAGCAATAAATAAGATATCTTGATATTTAGACGAAAGAAATGTAGCATCAGTACTAATAATTGGTAAACATTCACTTAAAAATCCATCAATACATGACTTAAAACAAATAAAAATTCGTTGGAAGCTATTATTTTCGGCAGTTTTAATAAAACATGTACTACCTGGATTTGTCTCCATAATTCTATAACAATACTCCTCAAGACTAGCGTATGCCTCATCATAACTACCATTAATTTCAGCTAGTGCTGTCTCTCGGGCTCTCCATGCTTTGGAATAACTAACTTGTATACGGTGCTCCCTATATATATCTTTAACAATTTGTGATGGACTGTATGACTGGTTATCTCTAATAATGTCAATTATCATGGTCTTAATCCATGAAGCGGTAGCTAGTCGATGACGTCCTGTACTAAGTCTTCCTAAACAAGAATGTCGATTTTCTAATGTACTAACTTTAACTATATCGCCATTTCCAATAGATTTGACATATACTCTCCAATTATAATTCGGTTGATCACAACTATATATAATTCCACGAGCATTATTCATAAGACTAGCTAAACAACTAAAATTATATTTAATTGCTAAATTACTTATAAAGCTTCTAAAGTGAGAACGACTAGGAAATGATTGTCCCTTAAATAATTCATCAGTGATAGCTTTTACAACATCATCATCTACTGTATAACCTACATTTTCAACTAAATCATCACTATTTCCATCGTCGTTGTCACTATCATCATTGATTAGATTCATCTGATGAATTACCTTCTTGGATAAATGAAACTATTTGTTGAGAAGAACTAGCACCCGAACTAACATGCTGATATTCAGAAAAATATTTATTATTTCCACTATCTAAGGTTGCTGCTACTTTAATAACATATATTTTTATATATCGTGATTGTGAATTAATCTCAAGAATATAATTCCATGCATCTTCACTATCTATCAAAAAACAATTAGAACAAAAAATAGACTTCAGAATAAAATCATAATGAATAGAACAACGTTCAATAATATGATTACGTATATTTTCAAAACTAATATTCGGATAAGTTGAAAAAATTATACTTTCTCCTCCTTCGTAATTTAACCCATTTACTTTACCGCCGTGCGAGCATACAATTCTTACGCTACGATCCATGAAGGTTGAGAACTTTTGCTACAGAAAACAGGAGGAGGAAGCTGTGAAAATAGGAGGAGGAAGCTGTGAAAATTTGAGGAGGAGGAGGAGGAGAATGTGTTGTGTGAGGAGTGTTTGGGGGGGGTGGGGGGTGTTTATAGGAGTTGGAGGGAGCCGTTGCCCAACGGCTGAAAAGCCAACGTTCACTGGCCCGCCAACTGAGTTGGCGAGCGGGCCTCTCGAGGAGAGTGTCCCGCCAACTCAGTTGGCGAGATGCTCGCCGACTCAGCAGCTCGCCAACTGAGTTGGCGAGTGGTCCCCCCCCCCTCTGCAATTTCCCCAATCTTTTCCCGTTATTTATAAATATATAATATTTTATTACTTTAAATGAAAAAATTCGTTTAAATTAATCTAGTTCAATTTTTTTTTAATTAATTCAGTGGTTAAATCGGTTTGACCCGACCAAATATCTTACTCGAATCGATCTTCGGTCTGATTTTTAAAACACTGATATATAAAAAAAAAAAATTATTCCTTCATTTGAGTACTTTAAAAAAGGGGCAATGCTAGGAGAGGAAAGAAGACATCGGTATTTTCGTCCAAAAAAATGAGTCAAACGAGTTGACCGTTAGAAAAAAATGGTTTCCGACAAAAGTGAGAGGACTTGTACATTATGAAAATAATATGAAATACACGAATAAGTCAAAATTTCTCATATTTTTATTTATAATTGATGATGTGAAAGTAAAGCATTGTGAAGTCCATTGTCTAAATCTAGACAACCAACTTCACATTGTCTTTGACATGTGATTACCACGTCAAACTTCACAATTTATTTCACATTAGCATTGGAGAATTTTTTTAAAAATAAGTTGTAATTCCTATGTAGCAAACCGTTTTTTCCAAACTCACAATAGGTTTGGAGATGCTCTTATTGGTTGTAAACTTAGCATTATCCTTTTAAAAGTGGAGGTAGTAAGTTGAAAAGTACAAATTTTTATAGTTCTTATGATTTTAAATTTTTTAATCCTTCTAGAAGATTAATCCTCCAACTCAAACCAAACATCGGATGTCAAAATTAGGAATTCACACTTCACATAAACAACTTTGGAGAAGAATAAAAAAATCCGATTTCAAAATGAAACAGTAGACAAAATTTACTGTTCATGCCACTTCACAATAAATTTTGTCTACAACTAAACACCTGAAGTGGGAGATGCTCTTCCCAAATCAGAATTTGTTTCACTTCATCGGCCAACCAAACAAGCCTTTGGTATGCAGTGACAACAAAATTTCTATTAGGCTAATTACATGTTGCTTAGATAAAAAGTTCATGAAACATGAAAGCGCAAACCGCAATGTGGCGGCACTAGTAGCCTGTAGTAACGAGCAATTTTTTTCTGAAATGGAGCAAGTTGTTACTGTTCATGCCACTTCAATGGAGCATTTTTTTTTTCTTGAAATGTCAATGGAGCAAGTTGAATGGACAATTGTTGGTAGTAATGAGCTGAGTACCAGCAAAACTGGAAATATAGAAATATCATTCATTTTACATCGTTTACTTACAATTATGCTATGGTCTAGGGGCTACATGTATACTTGTTGCTGAAACAAATGAAATGAAGGCTCGTCTTGTTACAAGTAGATCTCCATCTGTAAACAAAAGATTTCAATTTTGGAACAAAAGAACATAAATTTTGAAAAAGTAAATTTGTACCAAAGATTTAAGTGAAAGACTGATCAGAAAGTGCAGATTCCCAGACACGTACCTGTACCAATATTACGCACCAAAGTTATCGGTACCAGGCTCCAAAAGCTACTGCATCTGATGCTGCTCCAGCACCGTATGCAAGGCTCCTCGCGAGATTGCAACCAGCACATCATGTGGTTATATTGACAAGAGTGCCACGAGATCGAAGTTGGCCTGCATCCACTGGGCACATAAGATTACGGACATACAAGATCACGAGAAACCTGCCTCTCACATAAGCTAAATGAAACAGAGCTGAGAGTTGACGCTGATCGGCAAGAACCAAAAAGGCATGCAAAGTAGTAAAATTGTCTCTGCACTACAATTTAAGATTGTCGCAAGAGGATAGCAAACATAACTTTGTTATTCAGTAAATTTGGTGGACAAGTTCTGTGAAGTTGCACAATTGCATAAGGATATCTAAAGCTGATAATCCAATTAGACCAAACTTCTCTAAAGTTTTAAGACAAGTACCTATTCAAAACAGACTGACACCATATTGCGCCGCCAATTTACATTAATATTTTTTCCTTGTTTCCTTCATATCTGTGAATCCATATAACAACTATCTACTTTATATTACATTCTTTAATCACTGATGGATTTTTTTTTTTTTTTTTTTTGATAGAAGCAACATACTGTGTTATATACAACCTGATTCTACTACTGCCATATGAACCAGACAGGAAACTAGGCATCAAGCCCAAAATGTTACTCCGAACAAAAAAAAAAGAGGGAGATGAGGCTTCACCCCTTACCAGGTCTGCGCCTTTTGAATGACCAATCCTTGGGAGAACTACCATCACCATTGAAAGAAGCAGGACCACCGGTGCTTGAAGCATGCAATGGATGTGGCCGTTGATGTTGAAACCATCCAACCGAGGCATTTGGTTTCGCAGCTTGGCCCCTGTGAAAATTGGGAGGCGCACTCGGTGTATGGCCTGACATCAAAGATGTCAAGAAATTGCAGGGTGGGATATACCCCGACCCTTTTCTTCCAGGAAAGGATTTGTTCATCTCAAACTGGTCCAAAGACTCAGCACCAGGTGATATGCCAGATAAACCATCGCATGAGAGAATGCAGGCAATTGAGTACATGGATGCTCCAAGTGCAGGAGGTAAAACCGCCTGGGGATTTTTAACCTGCCAAACAAATATTTCAGTAAACCAGGGATAAAAACTTAGTTGAAGTGAGCAGTGTAAAATGAGGGATTCAATGATTTCACTTTGATGAAAATCTACACATGAAGCTATAGCCAAACATTTGTTGCAATATTTTCTGTAGTTTGCACCATTAACATTGTAAGTTGAGTAGAGTCAGACTATAAATTTTGGATGCTACATATATAAAGCCACAAGTTTACAAATAAAAGCACTAAACATATTACAGGTTTGCAATGCTATACTTCGGAGATGTCAGACGATTTCTGTCAATATATCGTTTTAAGGTCTAAACCGGCATATATCGGCCATATATATCGAATATATAGTTTTGAAAAAAGTTGGCCTATATATTGGTCGAAATCCGATATATCGGCCGAAAATGTCGGCGATATCAGATATTATAGGTGAATAATTGTTTTTTGGTCAGGTTGGGTTAGTAGGTTTTTATATTGATATTGTATTATTAATAATACTAGTTTTTTTATTTATGTGTAATTGTAATTTTATAATTGTCAGTTTGTTACCATGTTATGTTAGATGTTTTGTCAGTTAGTTTTGACCTTGTACAACATTTAGAACATTTAGTACATATATAAATTTGAAGGATAAAAGTCCTACTTTACTTTAGATGATACGCCTCGATGAACTCTCTCTTGGGCTGTGAAAGCAGTGCGAAAGAAGTTGGGCTACCTTGCCTTGAGAGCTTCCCCGGTTACTGAGTTTTGTCCAAAAGGCGTACAATTTGAGCAGAAGGTCCGCGTCTTTTTTTTTTTTTTTAGAATGAGTCATCTGTTTTTATGTTATTTTGTACTACAATTCTTTTGTTTGTGGAATCATTTTCCCCGAGGGATAATGAGAAGAATTATAGTATCGAGAGTATCTTAAGAAAGATGTGAGACTGCCTTTAGGAATTTCATCAATTGTGAGAGGAGGGGAAGCTTGGATTTATCCATGGGTTTTTCCTTTTCTATAAAATTATATTTTTTATTCATTTCAGATCCGACCAAAATAAGATTTTATTTGTATATTATATATGTGAATGTCCTCCTTTTTCTGCCCTTTGGATTGGAAAGATCGAACACACGTTTCGCTTGATCTATTTGTTTCGCATCTCGGATGCTTGGGAGTCGAATTATCGGCTTCTTGTAAGCCCTTGACGGAATTCATGGTCGAAAAAGCTTAACTCCTCAGGAAGCACTTCATGAAACTTCTCGTAATTTGATTGATTGATTTATTCCTTTTCTACATGCGGAGGAAGGGGGCATTCGTTTTGAGGAAAATAAAAACAAGTTTACTCCACCCTCTTTTACATTTCAAAATGGATTCACTAATCTAAAGAAAAACAAAAAAAGAATTTCATTGAAATGTATTTTTATTGACCAATCAGAACTACCCTCCAGGATCTATAATTGTCTCAAAATGTATTTATTTTTAGGGTCTCATATAATATTGAAAATATGCGTTTAGGTCTCCATATTGTCCAAAATGAGATTTAGGTCCCGTCCTAACGGTTGACTTGGCTGACCGTCCAAAATGGAGACCTAAATGCAAAATTTGAATATTATACAAGAACCTAAACTAAACAGAGATATTTGAGAGTTGTGTGACTTGGGTTATTTAGTTTTGCATGATGGAGATTGTGTGACTTGAATTATTTAGTTTTGTTATGACCAATTGAGAATAGACTTATGACACTGTTGTTTGTTTTTATCTTGATCTCAGCAGTCACACAACCCTCCCGACGACAGTTTAGATGGGGACAACGTCATGGACATTGTGTATCGTCAGATGTCTCTCGTCCAGGTCGCATTGTTGAATGCTTACAACTCAAGGGCCTGGGAGGGTTGTGGCTACTGAGATCAAGATAGAAGCAAACAACAGTATCACAAGTTTCATTCTCAATGGTCATGACAAAACTATATAACCCAAGTCACACAACCCTCACATATTTTCGTTTACTGTCTCATATAATATTCAAAATTTGCTTTTAGGTCTCTATTTTTTACGGTCACCCCAAGTTAACTGTTAGGATGAGACCCAAACCCTCTTCTGGACAATATGGAGACCTAAACGCAAATTTTCAATATTAGACGAAACCATAAAACTAAATAACCCAAATTTGAATTTGATACGACATTTAGTTGTGTGTGTACATATATTATCTTTATTGATCTTCGATATTTTAATGTATGTCAAATGTCCGACAACCAATATCTCAAAACCCAAACTGATATGAACCCAATAGCCGAACATGGGATGTTTTTAATCCATGTATGGAACAAGGTTCAAGAACTCGGTATCGGTATCGGTATCGGACAGTTTGTATGAGTATCGGTATCGGCAGTATCGGCAGTATCGGCGGTATCGGATCGGAGTATCGGATATGTTGGTATCGGATGTATCGGCAATTTAAATAATTATTAATTAATTAGTAAAAAAAATAGAAAAATATAATTTACATATTTATGCATTATTTAAGTGTTTTTCATGTTTTTTTTAATTAGAATTGAATAAAACAATAGTCATCCTTGTTGAATGGTTTATTTGCGATATATACGTTTTCTTCCTTTACATATTTTTAGTTACAATCTTACTATGTCATTATATTCGTACTAATTGAATCTTGTATTGTTCTGTAGGTTTCAATTTTGACGAATAAAGGCGCATAGAGGGAGGCACAAGAGATTAGAAGCAAATAAGCAATGCAAATGGCAGGATGAGATAATGAGACAAGTGACAAGACCCATAATTATATTTGTCGAGGAATCGAGAATTTTTTGTAAATTTTTGTAAATAAATAAATATTTAATTGTATTCAGAAATTTAGTATAAGTGAGTAGTTATAAATTGTTACAATGTTATCTATGACACCAATTATTTTTTTTCATAATATATCGAAATAAAATTAGCAACAAGATTTACATGTTTAAATATAAAAGTACGACAAAAAATCACTTGGCCAAAAAAATTCATCGGGACTCTGGCCTATCCCTTCATTTAAATTTCATGAATAATAGTCTTTTTACAATAACTACGAACTACAATTTCTATACACAAAAAAAAGTTTTGTATGAACTATCAAATACAATTTGTATACAAAAACTTGTGCATGAACAAATACAAATACAAATACAAATACAAAAATTTGTATACAAATACAAAAACTATAATTTGTATACAAATACAAAAATTACAAATATATCACTAAAATTGATCATAATTATCATGATCGTCCTGATATGGTTCTTGGTTATGAGGGTAGTAGTGACTGATATCTGTATTATGAAAAAAATTTGTCATGAGGCCATCAAATGTTGAATGTTGTTCCGCCTCTGGAGTGTTGTATGGATAATAACTTGTGTATGAACTATCATATGTATTGTTGTAATTGTCTGAAGGAGTAGGTACATCATGATGGCTAGATCCTCCAGCATATGTATCATCCATGCGGTGCTCTCTAGGTTGATAATCACTTGGCCAGTCTTCAGAGTATTCATGAGACTGATCTCCAGGACTTTCATATTCATTAGTATTGTCAGCACCAGCAGCGAGTGTAGCTCCATTGCCTCCACTATCAGTAGTGTCGTCATTATCGCTGTCGACCTGTCGAGATTGTACAGCTGGTGTTTTCTTTCTTTTTCCAGGCCTTCCAGCATTTTCGGCAATATCTTGTGGATCGACATCCAAGTTATCATCTAACCACTCATTTTCTCTGCCATCTAAGAGTGGTGTTTCCCTTTCTCTAGTCCAAGCTATGAGTGGATCTTCTTCATGAAATATCTCATCCAAATCAATAATATTTTCTTCATCTTGTGATCTTTGCATATTTCGAACCCTCAATCTCATATTATAATGGACAAAAACTAATTTTTCTAGTTTTGTCATTAAAAGTCTATTGCGGGGACGAGTATGGATGAGAGAAAATGTTGTCCAATTCCTTTCACAGTTGGAAGAAGACACTGTTTGACTCAGGATGCGCACAGCTAATCGAGTCAAATTTGGGGCTTCCTCCCTAGCATGTATGGACCACCACTCAGCTACAAAATAATAAAATATATTAGCTTTGTAAGTATATAAATTTAATTAATAAATATTTTAAAGTATGAACTATTACTACCAGGAAGACATCTATTTACAGCACTTTGGAATTGATTTGAACTAAATACACCACTCCTCAATCTGAACTTTTCTGCCTGCAAAGTGATATTACAACAGTTATGGGTCTTATGACATTAAAATTCAATATTGTAAAGTTATAAAAAAATACAATATCAAATAATATTTACCTCTTTGTTTATATTAAGGCGTGTTGTATTGTCATTTACCATTCTATTAACGACGCGGTGGAAACCATTAAGTACCTCGTCGTCATTTATAACATCATTAGAATATTGGTATTTTGGATTCAAGAAATAACCTGCAATATTGAATAAATAACTAGTTTTAAAATCACTACAAACATTATAAAATAACATTTGAAGGGTATTAAATTTATAGAGTAGTTACCAGCTGCATGTATATCTCGATGTAGTTGAGAATTCCATCTGGTATCAATCATTTCCCACCACTTCCTATATCCTTGACCAACATTCTTTTTGATCATTTCTTTAGCCCTGTCCATAGCCTCGTAAAGATGACCCATCTCGGCTTTATCATCGCTATCCACCATCCTCAAAACTTTTACTAGAGGTCGAAATATAGCAGTGACCCCTGCAATATCCCTCCAGTAAGTTTGACTCTCGATTAAACTGACAACCACATCTGCCTTGTCTCTATCTTTACGATTGAGTCTCATGTAGTTATCTGTCCAACTCCGTGTATTTATCATCCTTTTTAAATCAGCCTGATGTTTAAGGATGGAATCAAAAGCAATAAAATTGGTAGCAAACCGAGTGATGGCTGGTCTAACCAATTCTCCATTCTGAGTCTCAGTCCTCATGATGCTAAGAGCCCAACCATGATTATATATGAAACACGTCATATCTTGAGACTTCCGTATTAGTGGCTTAATATGTGGATCATTGGCTATATCCTTCAGCATGAGATCTATGCAATGTGCTGCACATGGCGTCCAATATAAATTTCTTCTCACCTGCATATAAACATATATATATATAATTATAAAGAAGCTATATTTACAATAATACATAACATATATACAAACATATTTATAATATAAAAAATTCAGTATAAGTGCATTCTCACCTCCATTAACCTCATTCCCGCCTTCTTGTAGTTGGAGCCATTGTCAGTAATTATTTGGACGACCCTGTGTTCTCCAATCTGTTCCACAACTTCATTCATCAGTCCAAATATGTATTTACTATCTTTGTATTTGTCAGAGGCATCTACAGATTTAAGAAATATCGTTCCTTGTGGAGAATATACAAGAAAGTTAATGATGCATTTTCTGTTCTGTGTACTCCATCCATCGCACATAATGGTACATCCATACTCATCCCAATACCTATGAAATGATTTTAGGTACTCATCCATGTCACTTATTTCCATATCCAAATAAGTATTTGAAATCTCATAAGGAGTTGGACCCTTTACTCCACCCCCGGAAGCTGCTATGGCATCTATCATTGGTTGATAGTGTGGACTTTTAGCAGCATTGAATGATATATTATTGTATATAAAGAATTTTGATATAAATCTTCCTATATGATTTTTGGCATTCTTTATCCCCTTAATTGCACCCTTTATTTTGGGTTGCATTGCCCCTTGTTTTCTGAGGACATAAGGGTCCATACTCCTTACTTCTTTCCCTGGAATATTTCTCACCTCCTCCCCACGATATGCGACTGACTTTGATCGGCCACCTAACGTCGGACCCCTGCTTGACCCTGTTTCTCTGTCCCCGACACTCCACCGTCTACCCCATTCCTCAGCTGCATGTTCTCTCCTACTTTGTCTCATGTCCCTTCTAAGATCCGTGAAGTCTTCAATTTCTTCTTCTGAGGAGGAATCTACTCGAGCCATCCTTGTCAACTCCTCCTCTACCCTTTGCTTTCTTTGATTCGCCACTATTTTATCCTTTTTTTTACCCTCAACAAGCAACAACATTTCTTTTTTTATAGCAATTGGTACCTCAGGACACGATGCTACATTTCCTGTAATACCCGCTAAGTGTTGTTTCAGCCGAGTAACACCTCCGTCCATTATTTTGCTACAATAATTGCATTCCACCCTCCTCTTATTATTAGGATTGACACATTTTCCATGTTTCCAACCAGCATCCATTTCCTCCGGCGTACGACTTTTTGGTGCCATTAAGTAATCCTGAAATGATATAACGTTACATAAAATAATAAAAAAATTGTTACATGCAGTAATAAAAACGTATAAAATTGTTAGATGCAATAATAAAAAAATACAAAGAATGATAACTAATGTGTATTCTCCAGTAGATGTCTCTGACAAATAATGTGTATTCTCCAGTAATAATTACTAACAAAAAATACAAAGAAATATCGTTACGTACAATAATATAGTTATATAAACTATAATGTTACATACAATAATATAGTTATATAAACTAAAATGTTACATACAATAATTAAAAAATAACAGGTAGTATATAAACTAAAATGTTACATACAATAATTAAAATTTGTTACATGCATAAATAAAAAAAAGACGTACAATATATAGTATATAATATATGATGCATAGACGTACATATATTAGTGTATATGTAATATAAAAAAAGTCATAATATATATATATTAGTGTATATGTAATATAAAAATAAGTCAGAATTTATATATATATATTAGTGTATATGTAATATTAAAAAAAGTCACAATATATATATATATTAGTGTATATGTACAATAGAATATATATATATATATTAGTGTATATGTAATATAAAAAAAAGTCACAATATATATATATTAGTGTATATGTACAATAGAATATATATATATATATATATATATATATATATATATATATATATATATATTAGTTTTATAAATAAAAACAAGTCAGAATATATATATATGTTACATACAATAATAAAAAATAACAGGTAGTATATAAACTAAAATGTTACATACAATAATTAAAATTTGTTAGATGCATAAATAAAAAAAAGACGTACAATATATAGTATATAATATATGATGCATAGACGTACATATATTAGTGTATATGTAATATAAAAAAAGTCATAATATATATATATTAGTGTATATGTAATATAAAAATAAGTCAGAATTTATATATATATATTAGTGTATATGTAATATTAAAAAAATTCACAATATATATATATATTAGTGTATATGTACAATAGAATATATATATATATATATATATATATATATATATATATATATATATATATATTAGTTTTATAAATAAAAACAAGTCAGAATATATATATATGTATATATATATATATATAAGTTTCCTCCTCAAATACTATATGGATGCGGACTTAAACAACCAAATTCTATTGGCTTTCTGGCTAGTGGGATAACTGTAGGTTACACTGGTCACGGGTTCGAATCCAGCGTTAGGTTTTTGGTTTTTTTTTCACAGCCGTTGGATCTGAGCGGTGGATCGCTGACGTGGCGAAATGAACGGTGGAGATTTAACTAATGTGTGTTTTTAGGTTGCTGACGTGGCGAAGATCTGAGCGGTGGATCGCTGACGTGGCTAAATGGACGGTGGAGATTCTTTTCATCTGTGTTTTGGGATGCTGACGTGGCAGAGATCCGAACGCTGGATCGCTGACGTGTCAGTTTGGACGGTGGAGATTGGATGAGCTGTGTTTTTAGGATGCTGACGTGGCATGGATCCGAACGCTGGATCGCTGACGTGGCGAAATGGACGGTTATGATTCGTTCCTAAGTTATTATGGATGCTGACGTGGCAATTTTTTTTTTTTAAAAATTTAACAAAACGGGCGGAGAGAGAAAAAACATTCGGCCCCGAATGTTTTTTCACGGGAGTGAAACTCTCCGCCTCCGGTCGCCTCTCTCTCCGCCTCCGGTCGCCTTTCTCTCCGCCTCCACTCGCCTCCACTCGCCGGGGAACGCCTCCACTCGCCGGGGAACGTATCCACTCGCCTCCACCGCTCGAGCCGAGGAATCCTTCTCGAGCCGCGGTGGAGGCGGCGGAGGAGGCCAAGAACGAGCTCGACTGGAGAGGAATTGATTACCTGGAAAAGGTTAGAATTTCTGGACTTCTTCTCTGTTTGTAAATTAGGGTTTGTTGTTTGTTGTGTGTTATTTTTAGGCAAATAATCGAGTATTTATAGAATTTTCTGGACTTCTTCTCTGATTGCACTGATATTTTCTTCGATTATTGGATTTGACGTCGTCTGCAAAGCATTATTTACTTTATTGGATGCTGATTTTGGATTAGATTTGCTTTTGTTTTTGGTCGGAAATCATTTGATATGATTTTGTTTTTGGTCGGCTTGGATTCCAATCTCCAGTAGGATTTTGGTTGAAGATATAGGGTCGTGTCGGTCTGTATCGGGTCGTATCGGACCGATACAACCCGATACAATACATTTCCCCCTAATATCGGCCGATACCGATATTTTTCGTGAGTATCGTATCGGGTAGGCTGAGATCCGATCCGATACGGCCGATACGTATCGGTATCGGCCGATACTTTGAACCTTGGTATGGAATACTTTGAAGTTCTAAAAGCAGATACAAATAGCAACAGATGTCGAATCATATAATATCAGATGTACAGCCTTAATAACCTTATTTCTGAATCAATATGCTTTACAGTGTAAAGCACAGCCTGCCAAGGACTCCTTCCATTTTAATAACCGGGAACCAAAGGTCCAAAACAAGCATACACATAATAGGAACCATATATTGGGATACATGGCCAATCAGTAATTACTAATGGGTCTAGACCTGACATATCAGTTAATACTTAATAGTTAATACATGTAACTTTAGTTAAAGTTCCGATAGTCAAATTCTACTAGAAATTAAGAAACTCAAGTTCAACATGGCTTTAATATAATTGATATTAAAAGCTGAAGCAAAAATAGTTCATTAGAGTTAGCTCAAGACAAAGTCTATGCTGCTAATGACTCTGAGCATCTGTAAAAAAATACCAAAAACTATGTAATTGAGATCTTACTTTAAATAACATTGCTGCAGATAAGCGCTCCCTTAAGCAGTAAATTTGAGCAATGCCGAGGGCAGTTGACTCAAATTTTAGCCAACGGTCAACAACAACTGAGACATTGTTCTCAGGAGATGACATAATCTCTTCTTGTTGTTCGAAAGATGTCTTTGTCTCCATCTCATCTTCCTCGTCGCTGGAAGCTTCTAGATCTTCATCACTGTCATCATCTTTGTTATTTGGTGGAGCAACAGAGATCTCCATTGCAAGCAACAGTAATGGATATGGGCCTACAAGAGAAGTATTTCTCATGTACATGCCCCCATCCCCACGGGTCACCTCATCATAAATAACAATTGGACAGCCAGCAGATTTGTTAAATGACAGGTTAAAGTTTGAGGAATGAGGATGCAAGGAAACTTTAGCACCACTGGCTGTCTCGACGATAGCCCTCCTATTCTGTTTCCTGCGTGGAAGCAATTTTCCAACCATTGGGTATGTCCCAGCCAAGAGCAGTGCCCGCAGTATGCCTGCATCTTGAGCATTTAAACTACAACGAGAAGTATTCTCCGGAATAAATCCAATCCTGACCAATTCAGTCCGAAGCTGCCTGCGCATGTTAAATAACATATTCATGGTGTTGGATGAAACAAAATACCTAGAGCAGAACCATGATTCTTGGCCCCTATCTTTTGCACGCTTCCAACAATCAAAAGCTGCTACAACCGCAAGTTGATCACTATATCCACCGTATAAGGAAGCTAGCTCAACTTTCGCTGCAGCAGCATTTTTCCTCTCTTCTGGGGCCATTGGAAGAAGAAAAGGTTCTCTGTAGTCTGCTGCACATGCCAGAGTCAATGCAGGTTCAAGACAGTTCATCAAGATGGAAAATAAAAGCATCCGGCCAGTTGAAGGGTGAACTGGAAGCGCTCCTAACTTCTCCCCAAGATCAGTAAGGTTTTCATCTTGTGTTAAAGCACCAATATCTTGAAGAACAATGATTCCATTGCGTACAGTCTCAGAAACTGGGGGATCCATGGTTTTCTGAAGGAAATCTGCTACTCTACAGTGGGGATCAAGCAACTTCACCTGCAACAGAAGAGATTTAAACCAAGATATTCAACTTGAGATTTATAAAGGAACATTGTTATACATATTGATGATGTTGGACGAGGCTTCTACCGACATATATGGGACATATATATGGTATATAGTTTTGACAAAAATCGTCCTATATATCGGTAGAAATCCGATATGTCGACCGATATGATCTGTCGATATCTCCCGGTATTATATTAAAATGTAACATGCAGTTAACTACTCTTGATCGCATAGTACTTAATTTTGTTTCAATTATGTGAATTGTTTCAACTACGGGTTGACTTTGTGTCATACATTGATCTGGACTTGAATCGGGTGTCACCGTGTTAGGACTTCGAGATTATTTTGGGATTTACATGATATCTTCTTGTGTAGTTTGATTCTCTTTATGTACACTAATATGGTTATTATGAGGTTATTGGAAGAAAGTACTAAAAAATGTTAACATGCTACTTGTGCTTAACTGCTTATAGTCTTGAAAGACATTAGTGATCTTACTTTAAAAGAAATTTTGATGAAAGAAGTAAACTTTTGAAGTTTTCTTATTTTAGGACTTGGAATCATCTCTCTATTATAATTTAGGGATTTATAGAGAGACCAAAAAATATTTGACATGCAATATAAATTGAAGTTTTGTTCTTTTTTTGTACAATGTCTTTGAGGCGAAAAAGGGATCCGTTGTTAGATCAGGGTACCGAATTTGATAGGACATTTAGTATATATAAGTCATAATATATTATATATTTATTGATATCGATGTTTCAATATATCTCTGATATCCAACATTGGATATCTCAAAACCCAAACCGACATGAACCCAATATCCGATATCTCAAATATTGTAAAGGAAGAAGTCACAAGCTAACCTGCAAGCAGAGCTCCTCAATTGGCATCCTCTTAATTTCAGGTACTTGATAATCTGGCAATGATACTTGGCGGGTTCTAGAGTATATATGGTAACAAATTCCTGGCTGACAACGACCAGCACGTCCCTCTCGCTGCTTGGCACTAGCTTTTGAAACCCAAGAAGAATGGAGAGTAGACACATTGCTATAGGGATCATAACTTTTCTCCTTCATTCTACCGCTGTCTATGACATACACAACATCATCAATTGTCACAGCAGTCTCAGCAATGTTGGTTGAAAGAATAATTTTACGAACACCATAAGGAGGACGTCGGAACACCTTTTTCTGCTCTGCAGAGGGAATCATAGAGTGGAGAGAGAATATAATAAACTTTGAAGTGTCCCTGAAAAGAGGTGAATCAAGCAACCTCTCTTTCATTCGATTAATGTCATCCCATCCTGGAAGAAACACTAGGACAGCCCCTTCTGTAGAATCAGTGCATATTTTCTTAAGTAATCTCTCAATGAGTACGGTGTCAATGAGTTCTGGATTAATGGTGGCTAGATATTTATCGAGCAGCTCCTCTTCAGATGATTTTGGAGCATCTCTCCCCAAGCGTTTTTTTATAATTTCGTACACTTGGAGCTGATTTTCTCTCAAAGCCCAATCCAATGCAGATGTTCCATCTTTGGCAATCAAAGAGCAGTCGGCACCGAATGAAATGAGCATACAGACATCCCCAACTCTACCTTTTCCAGCAAACACCATCAATGATGAAACACCAGTCAACGAGTGCTGATAATTGCACACCGATGGAGTTTGCTCAGAAGATATTAGTTCCAGCAATGGGTCAAACTCATCACTTGTTAACGCCAAGTCAATTGCCTCATCCATAGCATTTTCGAAATCTTCTGTCAACTGGATGTCCTCATCCTCACTGCTTAAGCCAGCAAGATTTAGATGATTATCATCTGCTGATCTTAAGATAGAAAGTACATCCTCCAAATAAAAAGACTTGACCTGAAGCAAAACGACTATTGAATCATTGATCTAAAGCAGAACTATTGAATCATTGGTCCGAAGAAAAACAACTATCAAAGGATACAATAATAATGGTCCGGAAGAAACGGAAGAATACATACTTAAAATATTGTGTTTCAAATTCTTACAGGATGAGTAAACCCAGGGACTTGAATAATTGGGCAGTCACCAAAGTATTGGGAAAAACGGTCAGCATCAATAGTTGCACTCATTAGTATCTGGAGTGGAAAAAAAAAAGGAACAAAAAGCGCACACACGTTAAAAGAAACTATATATACAAGATTTATCAGAGATTATGTTCCAGGTGCCCTTGTACAACTATAAAATGATTATGGAAAAGGATTATACTCACCAGACGTAAATGAGGATATGCAGGGAGCAGATCTCTGAAAGCAACGACAAGATGGCAAAACATAAGAACTAATATTCTAATTATAATATTCAAATGTCAAATTTATGATGTAGAATGTGGATTAACAAATGTGATAATGCAGAAAATTTGACATTCACAAACATAATTTTCTATGCACTGGTATAAGTAAAAGTGTATCAAAAAAAGACTTTCAAATGAGTTGACTTATAACAGAAGATGAAGCAAGGATTCTCAATGAACGTATAGAAAAGACCCTTTACTATGCATCTACCTGAAAATTGCAAGCATAAAATCAGAAAACCTATCCCTTTCATGAATTTCATCCTGCAAGTATTGTAAAATGAGATTAGCCTCCAAAAAGAATATAATAATCAAACACAAAGACATAATTCGTAAGTATATCATTGTCTGTGTCATATTTAGCTACCCTTTTCAGAATTATATTCATTCAAAACATATTGAAGTAAAAAACTTGAGGCAAATTTACTTTGTATTGGTCTACCAGGAACAGATATGAAGTATGAACTGCTAAGTTCAAACCCCGTTATGCACACAAATCAGGTGTGTACTGAGTGTTGATAGCCAAGGGTGCGCTCTGATTCACTCGATAATCCCTGGACGTACCCCATTACTAAAGAATTTTGGATATAGCAGTGGTACTTTGGGGACACGAGAGGGCTACAGTGGCAGCAAGAATAGCAGCTCCTATTCGTGGCAGCATGAGTTTCTTTCTGGTCTGATATACAAAGAAGGGAGATACGAGAGGCAGAGATGGAGATGGAGAAAGACTACCCACACTACACACTGCGCGCACGCACACACCCCATAAATATACCCTTGTGTGTGGTATCCTCTTTTTTCAGAATTGCCATATATTCAATCTGTGTCACTGCCGTACTTGTATCGTGTATCCTTTATCTGTGCTTCATTGAAGAAAAAGGAGAGGAAAGGAAAGGATAAATTTAATAACATCTTCTATTTAATAATTTTTCTTGTTCCCTATTTCTCCATATTTTCCAATATTTCCATAAGCCCCTTGAACCACTCTTTAGAACATTATACATAAATAAGGAAGAAATAAATAAGCATTTTGGAAACTTAGCTGTTTGGAAATATTGGTTTTTCAATCCCCAGTTCACAACCTCAAATCATGCAGAGGAACATCCTCTTCCCATCCATTTCTAAATCACAAAGTTAAACAACTACAACTACATACTGCCATTACTAAACCTTTCTTTACAGTAATCAAGCCATTGCGATATACCCTATTTAGTAATTAGCTGTGTTAATGCTACTGTGCTACCTAACTGTCCACCTTTTTCAAGTATGACAATAATATTACACGCTTAAGAACATATTTGAAGTACAAAAATTCTATTTGCCCAACAAAACCAGTTCCCAAATTGTGTAATATATAACATAAGATTTTCAAAACCATCTAATATATGTTTGGATGAACCAAAACCAAAATCAAAGTCTTGAACTTGGTACAGTTTTAGGCAAGTGCACATGGTTCACATCAAGATAAAAAGTTTTCATAAATGAGCTCTGAGTTAATTCTAGAATATTATTCATTTAGGCACTTTGGGGGTATTTCAATAGGTAGTATGTAAAAGAATGAAAAACAATATAGGATTGTAAAACCATAAAGGAACCAACTGAGTTGCAGCTTCATACAAAAGCCTAGGGTTTAGATGGCATAAAAACAGGCCTAAGCCTTGTCCCTCTAGAATCACAGTTAAATATGAAGAACTATTGTCAACTCATAGTAAAGGCAGCTCGAATAAAGAATTTATGCGTTGTTAGTAATCTGTTTTCAACTTGTTGGCAACCATGAGGCATTATTGATTCAAATCCCGACTCATTGCCAAATCCATGCCAGCCCCTACATCAAACTACAAGCCATGCTGAGCTGACTTCCCTTAAGTGGACTCCCTACTATATTCGCTTAGCCTCTGACTTGAGAGGATCATGAAGGACTACAGCTCCACAAAGAGGAAAGCATCAAGTTCCTTTTGTTACTTTTTGGCTCATATAGGCGAAATAATTTTCTTGTGAAGCAGTTTTTCAGTATGTCAGAAGAACTTGCTCTCACATAGAGCTATGTTACATGGGTACTCCTCGGGAGAACCGTATCCATGTCAGTATCCATATGTGACACGTATTGGACATGAAACTTTGAAAATTCTATTAAACATGGCTCGCCTATGGTTAGTACTCAATGGGGCCGAAAACATAGTTGGAAGAGATTTTGACATGTTCATCATTATTTCAAACATAATTGAGATGTGAGAAGGAAACATTTCTTTGCGGTGAATCCTCTCTATAAATTTTTGGAACCTAATTACTACCCAAAACATGCACAAATATTGATATTATAATAAAATGTATAGCATGTGTATAAATATGTTTTATGTGCATATGTAACGGTATCCATGTAGTACTGTTCCCCAAAATTTTAAAATGACAAATTTGAAATTCGTATCCGTGTCTATGTAACCTAGACATAGACTAACCTTAAGTTTAATCCATTTATAGATTCCTTGCAGAACTTAATCTTTTTTGACATTTAGGTTACAATATTCAATGTCTCTTCTGAAAAAGTATTATTCCAGGTTTATCTATTATGCATCTAAAAACAAGCTAAGAACTTGTTTATCTTTGCTAAAAAACTATTACAAGCGCAATTCTCTAATTTGCTTTCAAATATGATATTAATTTCTCATACTTGCAAAAAAAGAGAAATAAGTAATAAATACTCATTTAATTTCTCACTGAGTTTCTCTAGTGCTACATCTAATTTTATCCACACCATAATCAGTGTTGATGCATGTCAGTCGATCAAACTTTCTATAAAGTGCTAATTTCCCAGGGCAAGGGCAAGGGCAAGGGCAAGGTTAATGTATGGAATGAGGAATGGAAACGGGATGTGGTTTGCTACTTGGTGTGGAACGGGGAAAAGTGGGTATAGGCTTCTTCTGAATGCTTAGGTCCGTGGGACGAAATGTGTAACCAGGAGTAATTTTATAAGTTTAAAGTGGAGGTAGGCCTCTTGATTGCTGTGAATCGGGTGCACGATGATAGTCTTGCTCCACTAATTGTGTTGAATCATGTGCCTTTGGCCCTTCGCTCATCAAAACGATAAGAAGTGTGACAAGGAGTAACTTCGATTTGCTTGGGGTTGAAACTTATAGTGTACATTTTGTGTTCTGGAACAGAAATGTTCCCACGATTGGAATGAAACACACGTATCGTTGAGCAATTTATGGCAACTCTGATCAAGGCGACTATGGACTCAAGAGGCATTGCAGGAGAGAGAACTCCACTATAATTGTGCTGTGCTAACCAATCAGGAGCTAATTTCCATTCCAAGGAAACCAGTTGCATAGAGTAGGCTCGTCACCATGAGAGAAATGTTCCAAATACCCCTAAAATTCAAATTGGCACAGAAAGAAAGAAAGATAAAATATTTGGTAAAGATAACTGGATCCCTATGTTGTTAGAGGAGATGTCTAGGTGCGCCCATGCGACCTAAGCATACAGGTAAAATATATGTCGACTCGCTTTCTCTTAATTTCCCCTGGTTGTGGCAATGGTCGCCTAGGCGTGCTACGCGACCGCCTAGGGCACTCAGGGGGAAATACAAGGGCAGGTTTTAGGCTTGCTTAATTTTTTATGTTTATTGCTTAATGCTTATTTCAAACTTTTATGCTTTTGTGATCAAATATATATATGCTTAGTTTATAAAATATAAGTATGTTACGTACTATATAAGCAGGAGCAAGAGGGCTATTTTTTTGAATTTTCAAGGAACCCAAGTTCATGGGCGAAGCCTAGGCAAGTCGGGAGGCTTGTCGCCTCGCCTCGCCTCACCTCGCCTCGCCTCGCCTGCCTAGCACCCAGAACAACATAGCTGGATCCACCTAAGAGGCACCATACATGCCAAAGGCCAAACAATATATTGAAGATTGAAGATACCCACTAGCTCGCTTTAATGAAAATTGTGTTATAAACTAAACTAACCAATTCAATCAACAGAATCTCTAACATAGAAGTCATTGTAAAAACCTTGAGCAAGAAACATCAGTTGCAACTTACAGAATATTTTTATTTCATGGATAGACAAATTCTTACTAAAGTTTCCGGAGACAACAGCAGTGGATTCACGTCAAATCTATAACTGAATACAGAATGAACTTTGCAATTTTCATATAAACTGAAACATAACACATACCACAATAACGTGGGTTATTTCAGATAAACCATCCTTCTTTGACTTCTTTGAAGTTTTTTCCTTTGACAAATTTCTCCCTCTACCAATCAGGACTCTCAATAGAATTCCGTTTGTGCAGAACATAATGGACGAGTGTTTCCCACCTTTGGACTCCAATCGTATCTAAATGTATCAAGACAAAATGGATGACCAAGGAGAAATCAATAAATCTTCAAACATAAGAAAAACATCTATATATATGGGATAAAAGATGCCACTACCCTTATTCAGCAAATCCTGAATAAAGGCTCAACACTTGACACCATCTGATATAAATAGGCCAACCTGTGGTAAATCCTTTCTAGGAGTATTTGTCTTACTAGATTACAACACAGTATGATGGGCAGACCATGATACTGTTCTGCCCTTAACATACATAACACACCTAGCACATAATTGCTTGCTTACTCAATTAAAGTCTACATAGCATTGAAATACTTCTAGGTTCGAACCTTCAATGAACTGAGGAGGGGGAGGTGGATGGTTCAGGCAATATGACTGTCACTAGTAATCTTCACAAAAATAGTAGTAGTATCGAAAGCTCAAGTTAATTACAAAAGATGAGAGGTGTATCTGTAATTTCCGAAATATGCATAGAGGCTTGATCATAACAAGTTAGTGAGTACCAGTATTATATTGCAAATAGAGTAATCTGCAACTTGCAAAGCTCATCTACTTTCAGGATTTAAGAAAACACCAAAAACATATCTTCCAGTTTGCTCCTAGGAAGGAGCCCAATGAGAACAATGTCAATATTCATTTTCTTTTAGGCCACTTGCACCATGTCTCCATCTGACTCCCTAGTTAACAGGTCTTACAGGGAAAAGCATATGATATTCATATAATTCATATGTTCTATCCTTGAACAATTTGCAAATGCAGTCTACAAAATCTAAGAAACAAGTTAATGTGCAGATGTTACACGAAAGTCTTGTCCATGATACATAGTAGTCAAGAAAATACAGTATTCAGTACTTCTGCTAAGTTAGGGACTCGTCTCATGGTGAATGCAGGAAACCAGGAATGTTATCTTATATTTTACAAATTTGTCATGTTATTTATATTGCGAAGGAAATATAATTTCCCAAATCATGTCAGTAACTTTCTCCATGGTACCAAACAGCAAAGAGATCAAAGTCACATTCAACACACACATAATTAAAGTCACCAATTGAAATTTGGAACTGTATCATGTAAAATGATCTACCTTGTAGCCAACAGTATCTCCAACAGCTTCTCCTCTTTCATAAGAGATCCGCTCGGCAACTATAAACAGAAGCATAAGTTCTTGACTAATAGATAAAAGAAGAGAATCATATGATATTAGAGACCATGAAAGTACCTGAAATAGCTGATATACGCCGTGGTTGTGTGCACACTATTTTACATATTTCTCCTTTGCTCCACATATGATCCAAGATATATTGAGGAACCTGAAGTTGAAAGGTTATTTAGTGAGTAAACACAGGCTCAGAAAACAAACACATTCTACCTTAAACCATCTCCAGGATGTTAGAAACATTTCAACATAACAGCCAACAGTAAATGATCTAAAGACTTCAAAAAAAAAAGCACAAAAGCTCACGAGGTTCCGTAATCCATGATTTGACAATAATAAACTTCTGATTGAACACAAAACACATTGAAGTGAAATATTAATCTGAGCATGAAAAGCTATAAATGGATAGTAATCATTATACTGGATCAAAACTATAATGGTTTATCATACACCAATAGCATACAAAAACCAAGGAGATTGGTAATAGGTATAATTTGAAAGGTCGAGTCTGGCAAAAGTTAAAATTATAAGAATCAACAACAGCAAGATTTAAATCTATATAAAATTTAAAGTTGAAGTCTAAAAAGGTAGAAACCTAGACGGCCAGATGGCGAGCAGGTTGAGCTACCTTTTCAGTGATGTGGTTTATTCCTATACTAGTCTAGACCAAGGTAATCAAAGGCGCAAGGCGCACTCAAGGCGCAAAGTGTCCATATCGCCCAAGGCGCACTTAAGGTGCGCGTCAGAGCGATGCGAGGCGCAAATATATATATATATATATATATATATATATATATACTTTGAATTGAAGTTTTAAGATATTCTTCAAGTGCTTTGTAAGGATAATTAAAATTATAGGACTTTGATTTCATCAAAAGATGGAAATGATATTAAAAAAATGGTATACAAAATAAACATTATACAAAATAGTAAAAAAAAAACAGTTTACAAATAACATTATACAAAACATAATAAGAAAACAGAAAGGAAAAAAAAAAGTTTAAAAATAACATTATACAAAACAGTATAAGAAAACAGAAAGGAAAAAAAACAGTATAAAAATAACATTATACAAAACAGTATAAGAAAAACAGAAAAAAGAAAGAAAAAAAAAGTATAAAAATAACATTATACAAAACAGTATAAGAAAATAGAAAAAACAGTATACAAAATAAAGTATTAAAGAAACTGTAAAAAAAGGGTATATAAGTTTTTTTTCCTGAATATTCCCCAGGCGCGCCTTAACCATCCTGTGCCTTAGGAAAATGTGTGCCTTACGAAACGCGCCTTGTCTTGACTACAATGAGGCGATGTCTCTGCGCCTAGGAGCAAGGCGCGCCTTTGACTACACTGGCCTAGACGAAGAGGTAAAATGAGATATTTGTGTATCCTTTTAAAAACTCCCATATATGTTCATTGGTCTGAGTTGCGTGGTCGCACCCCTTGCGGTGGAAGCAACTGATGCAGGTTTGTTTTTTTATAGGCCCCTCGCAAACAGGATTGAAGAGCAAGCATGCCCGTTTCCAAGTGCAAGGTCTGGCTTTGGTAAAAAAAATGGGCAAGCAAAGGCAGTAATAAACTTCAGTTTGGTGCAAATAGGGCCACTAAGAGCAAGCATAAAAAGAGTTTCAGCAGGCAAGGTGCCCTGTCCAAGTCCACTAACAAGTCAGGATCATATCTGGTGAAAACATTAGATAAGATCTTTGCTTGTTATAAGTATTAGGTACATTTCTCTTATTTTACTAAAGAGGCAGCCATCCCTATTGTTCGAGTTGAAAGTTGAACTTAGATAGCAGGAGAAAAGGTGTTCTCTGAGAGATCATACTCATTACTTGTTAGAACAATAAACTTTATTTTGATAAAGTTCATGTTATTAATGCTTCACAACTCAATCTCAGGTTGCATCATAAAACCTTTGAACTTACACCTTTGACAAAAATAAGGCATATCCAATATACTTGAAGTTCTTAGATAAGATGCTCATTGTTAGATAATGCATTAACAAGAAATGTAAGTGCATGAGGCACAACTAAATTATATACCAATGCTCTTCTTTAGCATATAAATAGACAAAGTTGACGAGAGAAACCAATGACATCTTTAACTATCCTTAAGGGGGCTGTTTGGTTGTCCGCAAATGGAAATACCACGCAACAACTTAAAGGGCTGTTTGTTTGGTTCTGTCAATGGAAATAACATGCAACATTTGTTGCTTGCTTGTTGTCGTAAATGGTGTTCCATATTCAGTGTTTGGTTTCTGTAAATAATTTTGCAGTATTTACAAATCTATTGTTTGTTTGGTTTCCTATAAATGATGAAGTGTTGTTGCAAGATTTACAAATCCAGATGGTTGGTACTTTTGTGACAGTTAAGTAATTGTATCCCATGATCTCCTTCATTGTTTGGTGACGTTACCACTTTTATAAGATTATAACAATTTATTTTCTACAATAAGAGAGTATTATATTATTATTCCTCTCTTTTTCCTTCTTTTTTATACAAAACGGCTGAACATGTCGCATTTCCATTAATACAGTGAAGATTATAAGAACAATTTTAGAAAAGACTACAATTCCTCTTGAGATCGAGAAACGCTTGTTTACTTATATTGATGCTCTAAAGAAAGGTTGGGAGTTCTCTTGTTGCCTCTCAAGGGAAACAACATGCTGAAAATTAAAACACCATTAGGCATTAATATTAAGAAGCACTTTGGGTACTAGAAGCTCTTTTATGCCGACTCACATGGAAACAATAAAGAGAATATTAGAGAATATTACTTTGACGTACATCCTAGTATAAATTTTGCCCACAAATTTCAAACTCAACAAAGGCTTTAAGATATAGAAACACCGTAGGTTTTAATGGACACATTAAATTGGTGACAACCTAATGGGGAGAGAAGAGAGATCTCTATAGAACTTCATCTTGCTCAATCAGCAGCACCTCATCTTCTATCAGTTGGGTTGAGAAGTGTTCTTGTATAGGAGAAGGAGAAGAGGGGGTTTATGTTCCTGACAAAATGAAAGTACAAGAAGAGAAGAAAAGTAAGAAGAGTGGTGACCATAACTTGGAACGGAGAGAAAGAGAGAGAGTGTATGGGAAATAGTGCACCAAATGCAGCTTTCTGATGATTTGGCCTAGCATTTATTATCCTCCTTTGCAAAATATGTAAAGTAGTGTTGCAGCAAATTTGGCTGCAACAAATGTTGCAGGATTTGGAGAGTATTCTGCAGCTTTTGTTGTAGCATTACACGATTTACAACAATCCAAATGTTGGAATTGGTGTATGCTGCAACAAATGTTGCATGTATTTACATTTACAGGCAACCTAACAGCCCCTGAGATTAACAAAGAGGCCAACGCCATTCGGCGCCAGTCGACTACTAATAGGTACAACTTAAACTGGTATATAGGAACACCAAAGTAAACTGATAATATATGTTTCTTTCTTCCCTAAAAGAACAAGTGTTTCTCAGACAATTGGAAAGAAAATCAAATATTGACAATAATAAATCAGTGCCTGATACAGCTACATCTAGAAAGAAAGAACTAATGAAGTATGACCGGCATGGTGGGGCATAGTGGTAAAGTAAATTTAAAACAGTGCAAAATGCAGATGAGCATGTGATAGAGGTTACATGAAATGTTCATCTAATAGAGGGCACCTGAGAACCCAACTATAAATTTGCTACTATTCCCATACAGGATATGTTAAATGTACCAGAAAGAAGATAAAGCAAAGAACTCATCACCTGAGTTGTTTTGCCACAACCAGTCTCGCCAGCTATCAGCACCACCTGATAAAACTTGTCATCAGTCTAAGCAAAAAAGTTAATGCATCTAATCCTTTTGGAATTAAAACATATGCAATTATCAAAAAGGGTTAGATGTTGAAACAGACCACAGATCAAATTGCACATAAAAGAATACATGACTACTAAATAGAAATGATGTATTGCCATTCGGTAAATGAACTTCTATGTCGACCAATGAATGACAAGTGACAACCCGTACCATTTGAACAGTAATCTAGACCTACATTAACAGCTTCCCTTCTCTCTTACTTTCCAAACTTGTCACCCATGTGAATATGCACACTTCAAGCAATAAGGTCAAATGAATAGAGGCTGTCGTTTCATAAATGTCACAAATTTGAATCTTATCGGTAAGACAACTATCACATGATCATATCACCGAGTAATAAGTACTAATAGGCCTACCAACAAGACTAAATATATCGTGATTTCATACCATTCCAAATTCCAGGGAAAACTACACCTGTATATTTTAGGCTACTTCTAAATTCAGGCATATAGAATAACATCTGCATTAGAGTCTTTCTACAATTTTTTTATTAGAAGTTGTATATGTACTTTTGTCACAGAGCTTGCCACTCCTTCACAAGAAAGATACAATTATCAAGTACTTCTTTTAAAGTAAAGAAGTAATATAGATTTTGGTAATGCCTTAATTGTATCCTAATTCTATACTTAGTAGCCAGAAGCGGGAGCGGAGTGTGACTACTTAGAAGATTTCAAAGTTGAGAACGTAATGGGAGAGCGCGCTAATATTTTTTTATGTTTACTCATTATTGTTATCAAAAGAGAAATTTTGAGTTACCCTCGACTTTTTACCCATATTCATGGTGCAACCCACATTGTTTCCATAATGTACAAGACCTCACATTTTTTACGGAATCCGTCCAATCATGACGGTCAAAGACTTTGACCCAAAAAATTTGACGAAAATACCCCTCAATGTCTTCTTCCCTATCCCCCGGCCCCGCCTCCACCTCCCCGCCCCCACCCTCTCTCCCCACGCACCCACCCCTCCCTACCACCGCAGCTGCCCCCCCCCCCCTCTTCCCTCTCACACGTCTCCTCCTTCCCCCCTCCCCGCCACCGCCGCCGCCCCCCGTCCCCGACTCCCACCCCCCCTTCCCGACACCGCCGCGCCCTCCCTCCCCGCGCTCCCCCGCCATCGACCCCCCCTCCCCAGCCGCCATTGCTATTGCTGCAACTGCTCCTACCCGCGGGGGCGGGGAGGGGGGATCAGTTGCGGGGAGGGGGCGAGCGCGGGGTGGGGAGGGGGGCGGGGGTGGGGAGGGTAGCTGGGGCAGGCGGCGACGGCTGTGGCGGGAAGGGGGTGGGGAGGGGAGCTGGGCCAGGCGAAGGCTGTAGCGGGAAGGGGGGAGGTGGCGGGGAGGGGGGAAGCTGGGGTAGGTGGCGGCAGCGGAGGCGGCGATGGCAGGGAGGAGGGGGGGAGGATGGAAGAGGAAGAAGAAAATGGGAAGGGACATTTTCGTCAAAAAAAATTGGTCAAAGCAGTTGACCGTTAATTCTGGACAGATTCTGTCAAATGTGGGTGGACATGTACATTATGAAAAAACTGTAAAATCCACCCTTAAATATGATAAAAAAAGTTGGGGGTACTCAAAATTTCTCTTATCAAAATTTATAGATATTTTAATATTTATTAGAATTTATGAAATTCAGTTCAAAGTTACAAAGTTACAGAAAAATCTTTCGCATAATAATTTTTATGATGGTAGGGTAAGTAATCATTAATTTATTGTTATGTTGATGAATGTGTATTAAAAATTCTCCAACTTTCTTCACAAAATTTATATCCTCTTTAAAATTATGGTCCTGTTATGGGAAGCGATCATATCGTCGGGTAAACGTGCTCCCATCCTAGAAAAAATGAGCTCCTGTCACCGGAAAAACGAGCTCCCAAGTAAGAACTGTCGAATCGAGATTCTTACTGAGATTCGTTGACCTCGTAGAAGTTTCTGGCTTCTAAGGTCCTATACACATAAACTAAGTTTGAGCAAAAATACTAGTCAAAATCAAATAATCGTACAAAAAACTGGAAAATGGAAAATTGATTAGACTGACCTGGTTAGTTTCTAGTGTTGATGTAACAACATCCTTGAAGGATGCAATTGGAAGTTTTGCCCGATCTTCCGCAATCTGCATGTTCATTCAGTAAATAGCAGCTAAATTTGAGTTTGGGGATAGGACTGAAATGGGATATGAACAACTTTTAAGTAGGAACAAACAGCATAACAATTCGAATTCCAAACTAATTTGATAATAAAGTGTAACCTTTCTCAATTCAGGAGTTCCATTCATTTTTGAGGCAAGCATTTCCACCTTTTTCTCAATCTCAGATTTCTGCATTGAAGGTCTAAAAAAGCTAGAGTCTTGCTTCACTTGTCTACTGCCAACTGCCTCACTGCTGCTGTTGAGCGCACCATCACTTAATTCTCCGTCATCAGGAGGATATTGCGCAAATAGATCTTGTAGAACACATTTTGCCTCTCCTGACAATTTCAATTGAGTAACAATTTCTTCATCCTTCTGAGAAGATTTCTGTTTGTTTTTATTCTTGTATACAGAAAGACAGCGCCGATCTCCTTTCCTATTAAATTGAATTTTGATTGGAAAAAAAAAAAAGTTTGCTTAACGACACTTCACTGAGAATACTGACCTGCTGAAAGAGGGTTATGCATGCACATTTATAATTTTATATGCATGTAAGTGCAAACATTTTATTTTGATCAATAAAACTACAGCATAAACTTGCAAACTAAAAAGGGTTTCCATAGAGATGCACATCATAAAGATGCAAAACGAGATAGTAATTATCACACTGTTCGTCTTCTGGGCCGGTCTATAGTAATTATCACATTGTCCGTCTTCTGGGCCGGTCCTGAATAATTGAAGGTCCTGTGCGAATCTAAAAATGATGTCCTAAATTTATTTGTTTGTATTTTTTAAAGGTATTATTCTATGTCTTTATCAAAATCTCTGGAGATGTTCTTAATTGTATATTATAACTGAATCTATAGTTAGTTACTAAACAAAATAACCATAGCTTAAATTATCTATATTCAAGCACATTACATAGTATAATAAAGATGTTTTAGATAGGGGTGCAACTCGAGGGGGTTGGGTCGGGCTTGAGCTCAACCCGAGCCCAACCCGATGAATCATAAGTCTAGCCCGAGCCCAAGTCCGACCTCGGGTTCAACATATGTAGCCCAAGACCAAGTCCGGAGGATCGAGTTGGACTCGGATTTATCAGGCTCTAATATGATATTTAAAATAATTTTAAACAAGAATAATATTAAATACATAATCAAATAGCAATTAAGTTTCAATCATTACAAAATACAAAATGAATTGAGATATAGGATAAAGAGTTTCGGCGAAGAATTTTTGGATTTAAACTTTTTATTTAAGGAGTATGAAATATATATATATATATATATATATATATATATATATATATGTGTGTGTGTGTGTGTGTCGGGTAACCAAACACATGAACCCGAGCCCAACCCGATTTTTGATCGGGTTCAAATATTTTAACCCGAACCCGAGTCCGAACCCAAGTATTTTCAACCCTAACCCAACCCATTAACGGGTTTATCCGATCGAGTTCGGATTTAGCCCGCCCAAGTTGCACCCCTAGTTTTAGATAGAAGACGTACTAACCGTTAAATTGTATAAATAAAAATTAGGCCTGAACATCAATGTTTCTTAAATAAAGACTACGCTTGCACATCCAAATTCCTAAATTATATAAATAAAAAAAATCTGATCATTATTGGAGAAAATAAAACTCACGTCAGATCTTTATTGTAGAAAATAAATTCATCTAACAATTAAGGGATCTTTAGAAGCAAAATAGCAATTGAACCGCTTAGAGATGATAGTCAGCACTCCGGTCAGAGCAAGATCTTTGATAAATCATAGAAATTTTGTATGATTATTGTAGAAGCATGAAAAATCCAGATCTATGCGTCCAACAAACATGCGCCCCAAGTTCGGCTCAGAAGAAATTAAGCCAAAGAGGATGCTGCATAGCAAAACTCATGCGGCCTGAACAGCCACGAAGTAAGGGCCACGAAGTAAGGGCCGGATGAGATCCCCTGACACGACATTCAATGCGTGTCAGAAGTTCTAACACACCACTCATCACCCAGAGCGCTTCGAGAATAGTGAGAGAAACGACGGCTCATAAAAAGACGAAAAGTCACATCAGTGCATTAATGACTTTGTCAGACGTGCCATGCCACGTGTTCCCTTATATGCGGCTATGGTCCTATGCGGCATCGTCATCATGCGGCCAAAGTGTCCATTCGACCAAGACCAGACAAGAGTTACTTTGCATGTAGCCACAACGCCATGCGGTCAAAGTGTCCATAAGACCAAGGTCAAAGGATAGCACATATGCGGCCAAGACGTTATACGGTCAAGATGTTATGTGGCTTTCATCTTGCAACCGAAAAGATCTGCACACAGTTAGTGCTGATTACGTGTCCAGCTGATCGAGTCACGCATACGGAGGAGTTGAAAATAACCCCGAGTCTTATCAAATAGCAGATCCCAACTGAAGCCGCGTGGCAGCCTACCCATAGTATGTGGCTATAGTTGCAACCGCATTCTGTTGAAGGAACCCCTTGCGGCCACCAAACAGAAGCACATGCGGCACCTATAGCCCATCAGTATGATGGCTATAAATAGGAGAAACTTGGACGTTCCAAAGGGGCTGGCTTTTCTGCTTCAGAGACCATACCTCCCAGACGAGCTACGTACATGCAAACAAGCTCAAGAGAGAGAAAAGAGAAGAGAATATCCCCATTCCCTCGTCGGACCGTTAACGGAGTAAATGAGTCGTTCCAGTACTCGATCTCCATCGTCACATTCTCCAGATAAAAAATATTGTACTTAGATTTTTTGTTTAGGATTTCTTGTTGGTTGTTAAGCAAAAGTTTTTCAAACTTACTTTAATGGCGAACAATTATAAATGAGTCTAAGAGTCAATAGGAAATAAAAATTGAAGAATTAGAGGTCTTGTGCGGATCGTAGTCTAGAAATTGAGAAAGAAATGTGATGACTTAAATTACAAAACTGACAATAATATATATATATATATATATATATATATTTTTTTTAGGCCCCCAAAGTTTGGAGGTCCTGTGCGGCCGCACTTTTGGCACGGCCCCAGGGTCGGCCATGTCCGTCTTCCAAAATAAGCACTTGGAAATGCATGCAAATAGAGGGCTCCAAGGTAGGTGTGTCAATCCCATGGCTCAGTCAACACTATCAATAATCCAAGTATAAAGATATTATTCATCATGCTGAACTATATGGATTCGCGCATTAAAACCCTATAACTACAAATTTGATCTTCAAAGAATAAGATAGGAAATTAATGTGTCTGTCATGAGAAAAGAATCTCTATTTTCGCTACTTTGTCACCAAGTTGGTATTGTGTATAGGACATGACTTCTTCTTTATTTAAGAGTGAAAGCATGACTAATGAAAAACTAACATCCTGCGAGCTCTCCAGGCAGATTTGATTTTATCCGGACCGGACGATCAAATACACAAAATGGATATCTCCCACGTGGTTTGTGCCTACTTTCCTTAGGTTAAGTGTTACATAGAGCATTAGCTCCTCTGTTCTAAAAGGCGTCCGCCTAGGCCGCCTAGGCGGCACCTAGGCGCTAGGCGCCAGGTGCCCGTCCGATGTCCGCCTAGGCACCCGCCTAGTCCCCCGACGCTCAACTATACATATTTTAGGATTATATGGACTTTTTTGCAAGTTTCAGTAGTTTTTTAGATTTTATTTTATTTTTTTGAACCGCCTAAATCTAGGCGGGCGCCTGGACAACCGCCTAGGCGGGCTAGGCGCTAGGCGGCGGCTGTCCGCCCACCTAGCTCCTAGCGCTTTTCACAACCTTGATTAGCTCAACTATATATATATATATATATATATATATATATATATATATATATATAGGCCCCCAAAGTTTGGAGGTCCTGTGCGGCCACACTTTTGGCATGGCCCTAGGGCCGACCATGTCCGTCTTCCAAAATAAGCACTTGGAAATGCATGCAAATAAAGGGCTCCAAGGTAGGTGTGTCAATCCCATGGCTCCGTCAACACTATCAATAATCCAAGTATAAAGATATTCATCATGCTGAACTATATGGATTAGCGCACTAAAACCCCATAACTACAAATTTGAATACATAACACCCCTGAACTATTGTCAAGGTGATTTATGGTAAATAGAGCATCAACTACACCACAAAACAATAAGGTTTTGACCCTACACTCTCCCCTCTATTCTAGAATTGAGAATCTCGCACACCATTGGATAATACGATTTTGAAAGAAAAACAAAATACATACTTACGATTCAATAAAACTAACCCATTTCCGAATAGGAAAATGTAGACCCAGTCAGAATAAATACCATTGCTTCAGGTACATATACTAAATATTTCTTCTCATAAAACCTAAGTGATGTAAACACGTACCCGGAACTCTTCGATCGCATGCCCATCTTTCTGCACATCTCATGAGCTACCGCTCGTTCACGATTCGACATCCCCGGTTCAAATGTGAACACTGCAAGTCAATACCGCGAGTAAATCAAATTAAACACAGAGATTAAAATCATTATGATCCTTAAAAAGTAGTTTGCATAGCTTGTTAGACTTCATACACCCAAAAAACTAACTTTGTAATAAACTTAGATAGGCTTAATCATAATGGTCTGTGGTCCATGCCGTGTCTGACATCCGTGAATCGTTGTCGTGTCCATGCAGCATGTATGAAAGATCAAATTATGATAATATTACAAGATCCAATTTGCTATATATCCAACCATTCCACAAAAATCTAATTTTTCCAACAAAATATCGATATTGAACAGCAAAGGAACGAACTTCAACGCTCTCCATTGGAAACTAAACCCTGTCATTTGTTACACTTCATTGCACTAAAAAAATCTGAGCTTTGTAATAACCTTTGAGAAGCTTAATCATAACGGTCTGCGGTCCAAGCCGTGTCCGACAGCCGTGTATCAGTGTCTGTGTCCGTGCAGCATGTCAAAGACCAAATCCTGCTAAGATTACGAGACCCAATTTGCTATATACCCAACCATTACAAAAGAGATCTAATTTTTCCAACAAAATCTCGAGATCAAACAAATAAGGAACAAACTTTTGCGCTCTCCGCTGGAATTTAAACCCTAACATTTGGTACTGACACAGAAACCATAATTTTCTTTTCGATTTCTAGAAGTAGGGGATTGGGAAGAAGACCTTCGGCATCGGAGTCGCGGAACTCCTCGAGAACCTTGCTGATCTGGACGAGCGCAGACTCCGTGACAGGTGGGCCAGCCTTCTTCTTCCTCACCATTGCTCTCTCTCTCTCTCTCTCTCTCTCTCTCTCCGTCTCTTCTTCTTTTTGCGTTCGACGAGGAGAGAAGAAGAAAGAGAACACGTGATGGAGAAACTATTTAGTGGGCCGGCCTCCGGCCCACTGAATAATTTCCAGTGATGAGAAGGAGGGAAAGACGTTTCCGGGGCCCAATGGAATGGGTTACGTTTGTTTATGGGGTTCCTCTTGAATTTTTTGTCATGGGGGTTCTGATTTTCTTTTAGGTGTTCAATAATTTTCATGATCACAAAATAAATAAGAATTTATTAAGACTATATATAACTTTTCGAAATATTGTAGCTAGTTATGACTTTTCAACTATGTACAACTTCCTAAAAGTTCTTAAAAAAATGTACAGCCTCTTGGACCTGTATATTATGTCCCTCTCTTGAAAACTTATATACGGGTACGTGTATATTAGCACATATAGTATATTAGATATGAGCAATCGATCGGCTTGGTCGGACTGAACCAAACCCAAAAAATTGTAAATTGAAAAAAATCGAACCGACTACATAACAAACCGAATCGAAGCAGACAATTAGAAAAAAAACCCAAATTGTTTCATTTCAATTTTTTTTGTTTAAATGGATCTTGATTTTTTAATGGGCTGGACCATGTTAATATCATAGTAAAAATACATTTAAAATATAAATTTTGAGCCTTCTTCGATTTTGGCCTGACATAACAACATCTTATGTCTAAAATTTGAGGCATTTTATTGGTTAGAAGGAGTAAATACAGCAGATGTACACCACCACCACCACGACAACAACAACAATTTTTTTTGAAGCATTTCATAATTTTTATTAGTTACAAATTTACAACCAATAATGGGAATAAATACAACAACAAAACTAAATTTGCAAGTTGTTGTCAGCAACACTATTTACAGCATTAATTATTAAAGTTCAACACATTTAACCCAAAGTCATTAACGTTTAACATATTGAACACACTGCTTAAGAGTTACACTTACATGTGCTATAAAACAAAAGGAAGTGAACGGAAGGAAGGAAAAATATATCCTACTACATAAGAAAAAATATTGACAAGTTATAATTTTTGCATCATATTTAGATGCATTATAGTATCATTTTTTTTTCCACTTTTCCATGCCCAATCATCATTGTCCACTCTCTTAAGAAAAAAATGTTAGTAAACAATAAACAAACAAAAAGAAATTGAGATAAGTAGCTTTAAAGTACTACATGATAACAACAACAAGTAGTTTTTGTCCCAAATTTTTTGAGTTAGGAACATGAATCCTTCCTTACCTTCCATTCATATGAATCATATCTCTTAAGGATTTACAAAACAACAAAGTCGTACATCCATGCTTAATGATCAGAGAGTATTAGTGACAAGAAATAAGATTTAGCATAAGAATAACATAAAATAAATGACTTAATGAACTTTTATAGAGCTTATGTTGATAGATCCTGGATACAAAGCATCATATTGGATTCATCAAGCCACTAAACAAAAGAGAGGCAACTGAAAGAATGAGATGCGAAAGCTTAGATTTGCTTTTTTTTCATATTTAAATGCATTGTAATGTCATTTTTTTGTCACGTCTCTGTCCCAAAATACGCGGGACCGGGTCACGTGGCAACGGCCAGCTACGTCTACCGTAGACTCTTGTCCAACGATATACGTATAAGATGTCTACAGTTTGGTATTCTAGCATGCATAACCTATGGTTGACCTATTATTGTATCTCAATCCACATGAGTAATGAAAGCAAGACAGAACATAGAATATAAAGTTGGTCATCTGATAGCATTTATGTTCGAATATGTCTGTAACATAAGAACATGGACATACAAAACTAAACTCATAAGAGTAGAATAGCATGGGTAGCACGGCACGGTCGCTCCTCATGAAGAAGGTACTAAATATAAATACAAAAGATAAAGATAAGCAATTCAAGGTGAAGGTACCCACGGCACGGTTGCTCGAGTATTGGCGCCTCAACCTGACTCATCGGTGCCGTCGTAGTTGGATCAATCCTCTGTCACTCACTTCCCTGAAACCTGGATACACAAATTCAGTCGGTCAATTCGAGAAGAGCGAGGGTCCAAAGGAAGCCGCAATCATAAAAACACATCAACAACTATATATATATATATATATATATATATATATATATATATATATATAACCCCATCCTATCAATATAAACATAATAAGAGTAATCTACAACAAGGTACATGTACGAAGTAAATATAATGGAACTAAAGACATGAGTTAAGAAATCTAGTGGGGGGTTCATACCTGTGTGCGGATACATGTGAGACTCGTCTCACTGTTCTAGTATACGTATCCGACGTACGCGTATTATACATGTATAGCTTGCTTATTGTTTAATTGCTTACATCTTGCTTTATGCCATTCATGCATTCTTTAGGTTATTTTTGTAAGTTTTTCTTAGTTGCATGCTTTGGACCGTTGGTTTCTTGGTTTTCTTGGTGAGTGACTGTGATGAACCAGGGTGAAAGGCATAGATTATGATCCGACGGCCTACAATCAATCTCTTGACTATATAAGCAATCTCATTCTCTTTCCTTCACTTCTCTTTTCTTTCATTTCTCTTTCCTTCTTCATTTTTTCCCAGCAGAGAGCAGCAACCGAGCTTGGCATTGGCCGTAGATAACTTGGGTAGTATTAGGCTAGAGCTTGACCATATGTAAGTACATCTTGCCAACCAAAGGAACAACAATGGATCTTGTTTTGATTCTTAGTATAACTTGTTTAATTACTTGATATATTTTATTTGCTTAATACTTAGAACTTGTCTTCATCATGATTTTGATTTTTTTGTATTGTTGCTCATGAAATCCGAGAAGAACAAGTCGGAGAATGCAAAGTTGGCCTAAGAATGTATACAAAAAGTAAGCAGGGAACCCTTGTCGCATAAGCTAAGTTTCAGTGAGTGAACTTGTGTGTATTTCACAAATTCCTTAGAAAGTATGTCAAGATATGTTGAGTACTCTGGACACACTTCTCTACTCTTACGTATATTTTATACTATGTCAATTCCTTCAAAAGTACGCCAATCCTACTTGAAACACTTTTTGATGGGTCTACAAGTCATCAAGAATGTATGCCACTTAAATAACCAAGTTGGCGCACTTTGTAGATATTGCAGAGTTGGCGCACTTTGGTGAAATTTCCTTATCGACGTATTTTGTTGCTTCTGGAGAATGGCGTACTTTGATATGTTGGCGCACTATGTGGCATTATCCAGATATAGCGTACTTTGTAGCCCTTCATAAATTACTTAATGACTAAGCAATAACTTTTGACCATTTTTGAGAATTTTGTTCTCGACTGCGATGTTGTCTCGACTGTTGTGCCATACTTCAAGATTTGTGTTTAGTCTTTTAGTAGACCTTCATACACTTGTTTGTGCGCCAAACCTTTCTGCTGGCATACTTGATGAAAGTGCATCAAGTTCATAGCTTGGGGACTTTCGTTTATGCGCCAATGATAGATTTATGCATCAAGCTCCTGGCTTGCACACTTCTATCATTGTGGACCAAGATCCTAAAAGTGCGCTTTAGTATGATTGTGCACGATCTTTTGGCTGGGGCACTTTTGTATCAAAGTGCGCCAGAACTGTCTAAACTAGTAATTTATGCGCCAATACCCATTTGGACCATTTGTGCGCTAATAGTGATTTTTGATCCATTGTGCGCGGATGTTATTTTCTTGCTTAATTTTATACGTCAACCCTGAATTGTTAATTTATACGTCTATATGCTCGTATTCTCTTTAATATGCTTAACTCTTGATGATTACCTGGTTCTCTTTTATCCTGTTATTTTAGTTAATTCTGGTTATTTCCTGAATATGACATTCTTGATATTGATCTTAATTTTCTGACATGTTCTAGTAATTGTACATCATAAATAAACTCCTGAATCTTGACATGGAACTGATAATCTTGATACTGTGCTGATATTCCTGATAGTGGCTCGATGAAGCGCATTCCTGACATGCTAGAACTTCTTGAACTGAAATGCTTGAGCTACTAAGATAATTCACGTGGTTGATTCGCTTGTTCCTGCCCTGAATGTACTTGTCAAGTGTAAACACCCGAATTTTTAGAAATTTTAAAAAAATATTTTTTCGAGATTTTTCTGTTTTTTTATTAATTAAAAAAAATATTCTTCAAAGGATTAATATTTTTAGAAATTAAATATTAAAATATTATAAAATTTATATTTTTGTTGTATGATTAATAATTGGATATAGTATAATTTTTCTGGAAATTATTGGACTCAAAAACTATTTTTAAATAGCTAAAAATATTATTTTTAAATAAACCAGAATAAATCAAACTGAAGCAACCTGAACCGAACCATACCAAACCAAACCAAACCCAAATTAAACCAACCCCTAATAGATTCGGATCTAGACCCGACCCATAACCCGCCAACCCGACCTTATTGATAGAGGTATATACGAGACTAAGATTTATCGAGTTGACACATAGGGATCGTACTTAAGTTGAAGAAACGAGTTGGATGGATTGATGCAAACGCGATTGAGAATTTAATTGGATGACTCGATTCCTGCATAGTGTATGTAATAGCTCAGGAACGAATAAGTGATTTGATGATTCGTAAAGTATAACTCAAACCCTGAGTGGTGTATTAATCGTCTTAGAAATATTGGAACAAATCAAGGATTTTGGGATAGCAAACGAGTCTAACAGCAAACGACGTAATTGTGCAAAGCCTTAGTAAAAGAAATGCCTAGAAAATAAGCGAATTCGAAGAAATCGTGCGAGATTTAATTTGAACGAGTTAGAATATGTTGAATAAGTGATAAGGCTTATATCGAATGGAGATTCAAGGTAATGGAATCATTATCTGGGTCGAGAAAAACTTAGTGGATCGTACGAGTGATTTTAAAATTTGAGTTTGAGATGGAATAATCAAGGATGCGATCAAAGTTAGCACGATTAGAACGATAGTGCAAACGAATGATAATATGCATAAAAAATTTGGATTAAGTAGGATATTGTTCGATGGAATTTCAACTTGAGTACAGATGTTATGGTTTCGAATTTGGAAGACTTGATAATATATCAATAAGTTGAAAATTAGCACAAATTGAAACAAGTTAAGGAATTGTGTAGCTCAATGATTGAGGTAGGTGATAACAGACTAAATCTTGATTTGGACGAACGATCTTTAATCTAGTTTGAAAGATAACACTCAACATCAGGCCCGAATGAGAACGATTATTCCGTGGGAGCACTGATGTGGTAATTTTACGTCCAGCGGGGATGATCGAACTCGCGGGAACATGTCTGATGATTATTCAGACGAACTCGATAAAATAGAATGTATCAAAAGTGGATAAACTTTGGCTTGGGATTTGAACTTAGTTGTTTGAGGAATGCTAGAAATAGACTACGGATTGATCGAAAGGTAACATTGAAGTTGAACAATTTGGCTAGACGAATTATGGTCATAGCATGAACGGTTATTAAATGAATATGACTTGGTAGTACCTTGGATTAAACGAAGTAAACGATAAGGTCTATTGATCATTCAAAGATAACCATACGTTTAACATTATTGTCTTGTGCGGATGCAACTCCTTGCTCGCACATGCGTCATACCCGGATTAAGACGATTATCCCGCGGGAGCGTTGGCATGGTGATATCACGTCCATCGGGGATGATTAAACTTGTGGGAGACCGAAGTGTGATAATTAAAGGATCATCTTGACTTAAGGTTTGACACAATAAGGTGAGTTTCAGGATACAAGTGAATTGAAAGTGCTTCGAAGAGGAGTTAGTCTGGAACGTGAAGTAAGATGTGCTTGATGGTTTCGTGAACGGATATGTGAATCGCGTTGGACAACTTAGAGTTTATGATTGAGATCGAATATTTAGAATGGAACCGTGATTTGGTGGTCTAGACTTAAAAAAGATTGGATATATGGATTATATCAAAATATATTCGAGAAGATAGACTATACGAATTGTTAGGTTTGACATTTGACATGGTATATCATGGATTTGGTTGAACGAACGTATCTTAAGAACGACTTTACTAAACAGACTCGGACCTTATGCAACAAAGATGTTGATGTGTGTAGGATAATTTGTGTTCGATGTTTAGAAATCTGAATAAAACGAGTATGGGTAGAATACCCCGTACGAAAGAACAATAGTTTGACCTTAGGGATTGAGGCGAGTATCGTGCAACAAATTTGCACAATGAGAATGTGAACTTGTAATGTACCTATGACTTTGTGAGTCAACCTAGCAGTTAGGCAGATGACCCTATGTCAAGTAAAATAATTTGGGTAACCGACCTTAGAGTATTGCTAGAGCAAGCCATTGAACTGGGACAACAACTTAGAGTTAGGCTTGGGTCGATAAGTGTACACTATGTTTGACATGAACAAAATGGACGATGGGACTTGTACGCTAGTCGATCGGTCGGATAGATCTTGCTTGGCGGTTGTACAATGCTTGAATTGAGTGGGATTAGAAATGACATGGATTTTGATTGACCTCGTCTGAGGTATTCTTATCATTCGTAAACTAGAACCCTTGACATTTTTACGAGTAGCTTGTCCGACTTCGCTATCGGTAAGTTTGGTTGAATGCATACGTTTGAGGGACGCCTTGAACGTGTGTATGATCCAAGATTCAGTGATATGTTGAACTCGAGTACAAAGACTTCTCTATCGCTAAGTTGGTTTACATGCATATGTTTAGTGGACTCCTTGAATATGTGCATGATCCAGACTCGCGATATGATGATCTCGAATGCTAGTGCAAGTGAATATGTTAGATTCGTATGGATGAGTATAACAATTTGGATAAGTTAGTCTTAGCCTAAAATTATCGTACATAATAGATCCTGCCTCGTATTAAGCGAAATATATTTTACGCTAAGGCACACTAGAGACCGAGTTAGAGCTTGAATTTAATGATAGAGTCATTCAATAGAACGAACTAAGTAAGCATGTGACACGATATGAGGAAAAAGAGTAGGAAGTTGTCGAACGGGTCTAAGTGATACGGAGTAATGTGTTCAATAGTATGCGACAGAATGGGTTATACTCAGGAAGTCTCGAGGATGAGACTTATTCTGAGTGATGTATAATGTAATGACCCGCTCCGCATCAATGCGGATAGCTGATTCAAACGGCACAAGTACGATGACCCGACCCATTTTTCTCTGCGAGAAGACTCTCTTGAGGCAAATGATTTAGACTTGGCCCTTCTGGAGTTCAGACTTAGACTTTCAAAAGCGCGCTCGGAGTATCGCTCATCCGAGGTAAAATATCGCTAAGGTGGATGACTACGATGAACTTATCTTTTCTTAGCCCGCACACTTAAAAATATTGATACATGCTAGTCGCTAGGCAAATCACCCATTGTACGCTAACAAGAATACAACGCACCTAGCTAAGGGAATAATCCTATCTTGTGTTGCTTGTGTTAGAATATGGAAATAAAACTTGGCTTATAGTTAGACCCTCGTATGCTACCTTAGCTCCGTGCAAGTAGACTCAGCCTTATTGTGTAGAACTTGTCGAGTTGGTGTCCTTATGCTATCTATCTTATACGCAATGCTTGTCAAAGAGATAATGCCACGGTATGGAATCACAACACAGAACATGGTTTACCTACATGAGGCAGAATTACTATTAAAATAGTCGTTTTGAGCCAATTAATAGAAATATGGAAATACTTTGGGACCTTTAAGTCGCCAAGGCAACTTCCGAAAGGAAAGCTGCAATAAGTAGTAAAATAGCAGCATAACTATGCATTGAATATGACGTACCAGATCAGGAGATTTCTGAACGAGTATATGCATTTGCATTATTTCAAGTAGTTATCTTCATTCAAAGGTCTTAAAATATTGCATATAATAAAATCTTAGTGTTGATCGTCAATGGTCATGAATAACCTGTGTACAGGCTTAGGGTTCCTGCGGACGGTACACCGGGGCATCGGGGCCGATCCGAACCGGTCAGGAATATGCTGATAGTCGTTTTCTTCGGACGAAAAGGCGTGTAGTGGGGCTCGCTACCTGCGTTGTATATCATTCCCGTGCTGAGACTATAATTTCTCCATGGCAACTCGTAAGGTCATAAGACCAAATATGTATCGTTAAATATATTGTATATGTGGCGGCAACCCGCGTATGGACTTGAGGCAAGTAACAGATACACGGTGCACTCTGCATGCAGATCGTTAATTATACCAAGCAATATGTACCTCTATACACACTTGAATAATCTGAGTATAAGGCAATCTGAGCAATCTGAATAGCCTGAGTGTAATGCAATTGAATAACCTGAGTCACAAAGAAATCTGTATATCACAAATCTATATATATCGTTCACCTGAGTTAGAAATACGTTAGTAACACTTGTGTTTGCTTATGCGATTCTTGGTTTCCTTATATATATATTCGTGTTTGGTTAACTTGGTTTTATGGATTAGACAGGGAAGGACGAATGGTAAGTTGATAAGTTTCATCGTGTTTCTTTTATAACGCACGGCGTACTGCCACACGAGTAGGCTTTACATCATTGCCATAAAACTGATCCCAAGGCAAGACTAGAAAGATAACTTAATAGATGGTGCACGAACTAACATATCGTGTTTGGATTTATCGAGAGGATAAGAAGCCTCCCCACCAGTGCATTTATGTACTGATAATCCACTAGATTGCTTGCAGGGTACGGGAGAACCTCGTTCGGTGCGAAGTATCCCCTCGTGCGCACTAAGGCGTGCAGTTCACTCTGGAGCCTTGGAGTGTTACGTCCGGAGCTTTAGTACATATACATGACATAATATTGGAACATCACATATGTATCATTCCATGTTGTAAGCCGCTTGGTATACTTTAAGTGTTTCGAGAGAGATCTTGAGAGACTTGTAATCTCGGGCTAGCACCGCTTGTAATAATTCTTGATTATCAATAAAGAACTTGTTATTGTTTCATACTTGTGTTCATTCAATACTTCCGCTATGAAGACTCTGTGAACCTGTTATCTATCTCCTATTCGATTTCTTATTCTGCTGTATTCGAACTATCTGTGCAACTATGTGGCTTAGCTATTTCTCAGTCTGTTCGAATCATGGCCTTGCACGGGCATAGCTTGTGCTCGTGCAGCATCACATCCTCATGGAAATGATCATCCTGCGGGAGCGCTGGCACAGTAATTCGCGCCTAACGGGGACGACCAATCATGCAGAAGATCATGGCGTGACACACATGGGATAAATAAGGTGAACGCGACTACTGATGCGTCTACCTAGTTGTGGCGTCGGTGGCTCAGTCATATCAGCGAGCTAGGGGATGAGCTACATGGTGAACAGGAAGGTAATTCTGAGGCTAAAGTATACAAAGTTGGAGATATGCACGCACTATTTGACGGGGAAGAAAAATAGGGTATCTTTCCAAAGTTACCCAAATTCGAGGAAGCCGATGTTGCTCGAGTTGATTTACTCGGATGTTTGCGGTCCTATGAAGGTAAAGTCCATTTGTGGTGCTTCTTATTTTATGACTTTTATTGATGATTCTTCTAGAAAGATTTGGGTCTATGCCTTAAAGACCTAAGATCAGGTGTTTTCCACTTTCAAAGAGTTTCAGGCCTCTGTTGAAAGGGAGACAGACAAGAAACTACTATGTATTTGATTCGACAACGGCGACGAATATATTGTTCCCTTTGATGTTTATTGTAGAGAGCAAGCCCAACGGTGTAACAGAGCGCATGAACAGGACATTGATGGAGAGGGTACAATGTTTGTTGTCAGAAGCAAACTTACCGGACAACTATTGGGGTGAGGCACTTTACACAGCTGCTTATGTTATTAATTTATCTTCTAGTGCTCCTTTGAAGGGTTATGTGCCTGACAAAGTATGGTACGACAAATAACTGTCATATAATCACCTGCGAATGTTTGGTTGAAAGGCCTTCGTGCATGTACCGAAGGACGAGAGATCAAAACTTGGGCCGAACACGATGCGGTACGTCGTTGTCTGGTACGGTCGGGATGAGTTTGGCTATAGACTCTACGATCCAGTGGGAATAAAGCTCTACAAAAGTAGGGATGTGGTATTCGTCGAGGATCAGACCATGACCAATACTCAAGATTTTGATATGCCTTCTGAGGCTGAGAAATTGCCTAAGTTAGGGTCATTTTGCTTCGAACAGTCCCCATAGGACATCACAGAGGATCTAGTTATGGGAAAGCCAGTACATGAAGTTGCTCCCAACCTTGATCATCAGCCTGCTGATGGTGGTCATGGTAACCCTCATGAGGATGAGCATGTCGGGGAGGCAGTTCTTGAAGGGTTGTTAATATACAATCAGTACCAATGGTTTTGTTGAGGAGGAGTGATAGAGAGCGTCGATCATCTACGAGATACTCATCAGGTGAGTATGTGCTACTGAATGACGAGGGAGAGCCAGAAAGTTTTGCAGAGGATATAGAAGACGAACACAGACAATAGTGGATGGAGGCTATACAAGTGGAGATGAGTTCTTTATATGCCAATTATACTTATGAGCTGGTGTGGTTGCCAAAGGGAAAGAAGGTTTTGAAAATCGATGGGTGTTCAGTGTGAAGCAGACAGATGATGCTACTCGCCCTCAATACAAAGTGAGGCTGGTAGTTAAAGGCTACGGTCAGCGAAAGGACGTGGATTACGATGAGATCTTTTCGTCAGTCGTTAAGCAGACGTCTATTCGGGTGGTGCTAACATTGGCAACCAGTTTTGACTTGGAGGTCGAGTAGATGGACGTGAAGACGACATTCCTTCACGTTGATCTTGAGGAGAAGTTGTACATGGAGCAGCCAGAGGTATTCTATGAGAAGGGCAAGTCACACTTGGTCTGCCGGTTCAGGAAGAGCTTGTATGGCCTGAAGCAGGTTTCGAGACAATGGTACAGGAAGTTTGAGTCATTTATGGGAGAGCATGGTTATGCACGGACAACGTCGGATCACTGCGTATTTATGAGGTACATTACCGAGGATGATTTTATCCTTTTACTGCTCTATGTTGATGATATGCTAATGGTGGGTCAAAATTCCACTGGGATAGCGGAGTTGAAGTGCCAACTGGGCACGACCTTCTCTATGAATGATTTGGGTGCAGCAAAGACTATTATTGGGATAAAGATTAACCGAGAGAGAGAGAGAGAGAGAGAGAGAGAGAGAAAGAGAGTCTAAGCTGCTACAATTGTCCCAAAAGAAGTACATCCACCGGTACTTCAGCGTTTCGGGATGTACGGGTCAAAGAAAGTGAGTAACCCCCTTGCGGCTCATTTTAAGTTCACTGAGGAGCAGTATCCATCTACCGAGGATGAGAAGGAAGATATGGAGCAGGTTCCATATGCCTCAGCTGTAGGGAGTCTCATGTATGCTATGGTGTGTACGAGGCCAGACATCGCTCACGCAGTTGGCAAAGTTAGCATGTATACTTCCAATCCTGGAATGATACATTGGAGTGCGGTTAAGTGAATTCTACGATACCTTCAGGGCACTGCCGATTGGAGACTTTCTTTTGGTGGTGACAAGCCGAAGCTGGTTGGGTATACCGACGCTGATATGGCTGAAGATGTAGACACAATGCAATCAACTTCGGGCTATGTAATGATGTTTAATGGTGGAGCAGTATCGTGACAGTCGCGGTTGCAGAAGTGTGTTGCCTTGTCGACGAAAGAGGCAGATCGAGTACATTGCGGTGACGGAGGCTTTCAAGGAGTTGCTGTGGACGAAGAATTTGTTATAGGAAATGGCGCTAAAGCAAGAGCAGTACAATTTTCTTTACGATAGCCAGAGTGCAATTCACCTTGTGAAGAACCAGACATTTCATAGCTGGTCCAAGCACATTAATATCATGTATCATTGGATAAGGGATATAGTTGAAAAGAAGCAAGCGGCGCTTGAGAAGGTTCATACAGATGACTATAGAGCATACATGTTCACAAAGATTCTTCCAAGAAAAAAATTTAAGTACTGCAGGCGGATCGTCGGGATGACGATCTCTTCCACATAGTTGTGAATGATGCGATTTGTTGGAGTGGGTGGGGTTCCCAACCTATGTGAAAAATATTTCGGAGTTGGATTGAGTATTCCTACATATAATAGGAATACCTCAATATATTTGGATTGAGTATTCCAACATATAATAGGAATACCTCAATATATTTGGATTGAGTATTCTACATATAATAGGAATATGTCAATGGATTTGGATTGGGTATTCATATATATAATAGGAATACTAGTTGTGGGTTTGAGGATATATATATATATATATATATATATATATATATATATATATATATATATATATATATATATATATTGGGTGTCCCTTAGCCCTAAAATATATCTCAAAAAATATTGCAAAAGGAGGCAATAGTGCTTCTACAACATTGGAGAGGAGAAAGAAGGATTGGAGGCCGTTTCGGAGAAGGAGATCAATTTGGGGTATTTCTCATTGTCTTTTTTCTTCGCGGTTTTAATCTGTTTTCTGTTCCAAAGAGTTGTGGTGATCCGTTTGGATCAGTGAGAAGTTTGTAAGGAGTCGATGTATTTCTTATTTCATTAGTGGATGCTTTTCAGGGTTAGACTCTGATAGTCCCGTGGTTTTTTTTTCTGCAAGGATTTTTCACGTCAAAATTTTATGTCTGTGATTTGTGTTTGGCATTTTTGATTTATACGTTTGACTCGGTTCTCTCGCATATACTCTTTGTTTTTGGAAACGATTTTTGCGTTTTCGTTCCCAACAGATAGTTATCTTTTCAGACAAATGCCATGAAAGAGATCACCTCGTTCATATGAGTAGAAAATATGAGATAGTACCTCTGAATAGGATAAAGATGTAAGAGAAGTGGACAACCTTGTCGGATACCTCTTCCTCCGAACAAATATTTTTCGGATTGTCAATAATAAGAATGGAAAAGGAAGTAGTTGTTATGCATTGCATGATTAAATCATTGGAGAGACCACTAATACCAATCACAATTTGAGTGTTTTAAATCAAGTCCCATGAGAGACAATAGGATGAAATTCAAAACAAGCACATAAGACTCCAACAAATTTTGAATGACTTGTTTTAATACTTAGGTACATGCTTGCAACAATTACAAACAATTTGAATACCCCCTATCCCTAACACAAAAGACAGCACCATCCTACTTGAGAAATGACCACAAAAGAGGAGGCTCTCCATCTGCCCTTCTTTCTTCAATCTTAAAACATTTATACAATCAATAAATTAGATGCAAAGAATGAAAGAAGCTCATCTAAGATATGAAGTCAATAATGTGTTAATGAAACACCCAAATTTTCAACTCGAGCAGCATACCTAACACTCCTTCAAGCCCATTTTGCCAGTAAGGACATGCCACCGGCGCCCAAAAACACAGCACAAAATGCCCACATCTGAAGTTTGATACTGTCTTGAAGCTTGGATCCCATGAAGTCGGCCGCGAGAAGATCCACCAGAGCCATGTAGTTCAGCAGCCCTGCGGACGAGGCATTCAGTATCCCCACCACGATGAGCGCGGTGGGGCTGTTGTCGCTGTACACACGGGACAGTCCTATCCCAAGAGCTATTCCGAAAGGGGTCGTGGTGGCGAAGAAGAAGGCCAAGATTGCTTTCATCTTCAACCCGTACTCTGCCTGAAACAGTCTTTCATATTAAGTAACAACAACCAAATGTCAAAATTTTTGTGTGACTTCTTATATCGACCATTGATAGTTCTATGTTGGGAACACCAATTATTGACGTGATCAAATTAAATATTTGATACAAATTTAAAATCTAATCAAATTAATGTAAAATTTTAAATTACATCAAATTAAATCTTTTATCATATTTGGGTTCCAAAATCTGCTCTTAGCCGAAAAAAGAATAAACAAAACTGATACCGAACCGAAATGGACCATAAACGAACCAAACCGAACCGAATTAAATCGGTTCGATTTATTCTAATTTTTGGTTTATTTGTATTCTTTTTTGTTTATATATATATATATATATATATATATATATATATATATATATATAAGCAAATGACCTCTAGCCTATTGGTAAGAGTGATGCATGTGGTCCGGGTGGGCGGGTTCGAGCCTCGGTGAAGGCAGATTATGTGTGTGTGCGCGTGTGTGATTCTATTTATCCTCGGCCAGTGGCCGCTTAAAATATATATATATATATATATATATATATATATATATATATATTATAAACTATTTTTTTTTTTTTTTTTTTTTTTTTGTGTTTTGGATCGAAACCGAAACCGATAAAAAAAAATTTGTATTTTTGAGACCGAAACCGAATCGATTTTGCTTAAATCGAATCGCGAATTTCTTATTCGGTTCGATTCGATTTTTGGTCCTCGGTTGAATAATGCTCACCCCTTGACTGGACCCAACATTCTATTGGCATATAAGTTTGTAAGTGAAGGAATCGTTTGCTTACTTGTACGATGACGCCTCCGAGGCCCATCCCTTCGAAGAGTTGGTGGAAACAAATGGCTGCAACCAGAGGCCTAATGGTGCAAGGGTTTTGCGAGGCACCCATTGATAGACCTATCACTACGGAGTGAACCAGAATGCCCATCTCCAGAACCTGAAATGAAAGTCATGTATATATACAAGTTATGCACAACTTGGTTTCATCGTCAGAAAAAAAATGGAACATGAGAAGCACAAAATCTGAATCAATATGCATCAAAATTGAATTATGAAGATTGTTAACTTGAAATTAAATTATACTTAGCAATTAATACTTTTCTATTAAAAAAAATACTATAATCTAAAATGTAGGTTCTGTGAATTTCTTGTATTTCATATCCAAACTATTTGGCTTTTTATAGCCATCTACACCATTTATACACATTAAGTTAATCTATAGGTAATTGGAAGAAACTGTCTATGGAAACTAACTCCTATACTTTAGCTCGTCCATCTTAACTTGTTTAAATTAATGCATCTTTCCAGACTACATATTCATTAATATTTAAGACAATATAAATTTGTTGCATTCGATGTAGCGAACACTCAATTAAAAGAGGACGATTTGTTCTATACTATGTAATTGACATTGAAAATTTACCTGTGCAACGATTCGGTTCCGGCGCAAGGCTGACTCGTGCCCTTCTTTATCGTCCTTCGCAACTGGCTGCATTGCCAATTGTCCGTGTCCGTGTCCGTGTCCGTGTCTTGGAGCAGGGGTATTCTCGCAATCTGCAACGTGTTCGTGAGCGCTCGTACCACTCTTCCTCCTACTGTAGAGCGACATCACGATCGAGTCCACCATCAAGGTCAAGACCGCCGACAGCATGGCCACGAACGTCGCGAACGGGAACTCCCGCCACGGGCTCTCCGGCAAGCAAGGGGAGCTCAGGTCGCCGAGCGCGTCGGGGAGCACGTGCATGTAGCCCGTCGCGAGGATCACCCCCGACGCGAACGCCTTGACTATCGCGAACGGGTCGCGGCCGGGGGACAGCGCGGGCACGGAGCGGGCGACGAAGGGGAGCCCGACGCCGGCCATGCTGGCGACGAGGATGGAGGGAATCGCGATCGACTTGAGCCGCGTCGCCTCGCGCTTGTCGTAGCATCCGCCGCGGAACGAGACGTCGCACTCGTCGTGGGGCTCGGCGGAGGACAGGGAGGAGAGAACGAGCAGAGTGGTGCTGAGGAGGAGAATTTTGAAGGTGATAGCCATGGCTTCCGTTCTACTTCACTCTCCCATGGATATATATAGCTTTGTTAATTTGCTTAGTCAGCAATCCAACAGTGCTTAGGTTCCCAAAATGGGCTTTCAACTTTTCCCTTTGGAAAACAAAGAAAACAGTAATTGTTTGGGAGGGAAAGGGTATTTTAGTCAATAGACTTTCATGCGTGTGGCGGGTCTCTGCAGGCACGCGGGGTCTGCTTCCATACACGGAGCAAATAAAGAGGGAGTCCGTTAGAAGTAATATTACAATATCTTTCAATATTTCATTAATTACTTTTGTTTCACGTAATAACAAACAATATGATCTGAAAATGATTTTACATTCTTTTAAAAATAATGAAAATAAGAATAGAAAAGAATGAACACGTTTATAGGAAAACCATTTTTTTTAAAATGAGTTTTTCTTTGATTTTTATTATTATTGTAGATTCGAATAGAAAGTGAAGTAAATCGATACAAAGGAAAGAGTTTACTTTTGAAGCATGAATCAGACTTCTCCCAGAACCTCATTGAGTACAGTCAAAGAGGATACTACTCAGTGGCGGAACTAGCCTCTAAAATTAGGAAGAGCTGTTAGGTAAAGCTTGAGCGACACGAGAACACTAGCATCGCACCGTCTAAAAATTTGGGCCATGCAAGGATAGCTCCGCCTCTGGTCATACGATGCAATATTTTATTAGTTGACAAGTAATGAAACAAGATACTACTATAGAGGAGAGATGAATATCAAATTAATTTTGTATTTGTAGAGAGTACTAAAGCAATAGTAGAACAATGAACAATCTATGCAACATAACACAAAGCAGAAAAACAAGAACAAAAAACCAAACAAAACAAAATCAGGAAGTCTCTACATGCATATAACTGATGAAATGGAACAAACTAAGTATAGAAACCTAATAAATTCATGAGATGAGTGCTCAGAAGCATCTGCTTTAACAGTGGTCTTGAAAATGATCATCTCCCTCTGTTAGTCCCGAGGCTTAATCAAAAGGTGGATGAACGAAGGCCAGGAACAGAAGTTCACGTAATTCTTTCGGAGTACCCTCTGTTGGATCCTGATGTTGTAGTCGAGATAAGAGGTTCATACAAAAGTTTTCCCTTTGACTATCCTCGATTCCAACGAAGAACAATATTACTATCTCCTTATTACAACTTGCAAACTAGATTACGATAATCAGAAAACAAACTTCATTTTTTCTTGCAAACGCAGTTGTAATTGGGACAGAACGAATCACAACGAGAGAAGAGGAAGGAGAAGAAAAAAAAGAAGACAGAAAAGGCTGTGCTTGTTGGGGTGATGACGATCACCATTGCTCAAAGCAAGATTCACACCACACGATCTGCTCCAAGGAACCAACAAGTTCTGAAAAAAACTACTAGAATGCTCGCTGTCACCTCTTCCTGAACTTGCACGAATTCCTGGACTCCAATGGTGGCCGCAGGAACGATACTCTCTCTGTCTCTCAATTTCGAAGTAAGTTCTCAAAGGGGTACGAAGAGAGAGTATTTATAGAGTATGATGGAAACTCTATTAATCATAATCCTAATCTTGGCCGCCAACAGATTACATAAAGATATGAATGAAATAAATTTAATTTAAATACCACAAAAATCGGATCTGAATTAAAGACCAAATATTTCCATAACCGTACAAATTTCGCAATCAGCGGGATCATGCGCCAACCACGCTTTTTGCGCATATTCGCATATCAGCACAGTCGCAGCTTCTCCTGCGCGCATAGAACCAGCAGCCAGTGGCTCATGCGCGCACAGTGCAGCGACATATGCGCACAGTGCAGTGGCATATGCACATATATGCGTAGACGTGCATACGCACAAAGTCGCGCATAGCACGCGCATAGTCGCGCATACACCCGCACATGCGCCCGCGCTAGCAACTCGTACATAAAATGAGCGCACGAGCGCAATAAATGTGCACAAGCACCATGCGATGATGCAAAGTACAAAGTGCGCCAACAAAGTGCCACTTTGCACCCGAATCCGAGTCGTTAAGCCCCTTTAGGGCTTAGCTCCTAAGGTTATTTTTCCAAAAGAGTGACAAAAAGGATAAATGCTTTCTTTGAGGAGTTAATTCTTATTTCTTCTAGGAATATACCCCCACATGGCACCCACATGTGCCCTACCACAACTTATGTGCATACCTCAACACAAGAAAAGCCTTATATTGAGATACCCACTTGGAGTTGTAGCCAATGTGGGACTATCTTTACTAGTCCAAAGAAAATAACTCCAACAATCTCCCACATATCTCAATATATATGGTGTTGAGCATTCCCTAAAGTGACTGCCCATCATGCATTATGATAGATGTCGCTTACAACTTGAATCTTCCTGCATGGCTCAAACAACAGTATGATACAATAATGGACTAAGCCTTAAATTCTGTACCATAGCTGATGTTCTTCTCACTCACATAATGACATCAGATGTGCTTTTGTTTGCACATTCAAGGCCCTATGCATGCCTTGTTTCAGTGTATGTATATTGGGCGTCTACAAGTTCTTCCTCAAGAGATGGCCTACATCTCTTACCAAGCACTCTAGGTGAGTTCTTTCAGAGAGTTTAGAATTCTCCATCATAAAGCCTTGTGCTTCCTTACGGTGTTACGCCGCTATGACATGGTCCAAAGTCGAGGTCCACAATACCTTGGTAGTGTCCTGGATTAGAGTCATGTCCTCGGTATAGTCGTTGGTACCGACTTACTGCTAGGCTTGGCTCTTATCCATTTTGTGAGTCAGCATAGGCAAGCGAGGACGAATTCCTATTTGACTGACTCAGGGGTATATGTATCCATATGTGTTATTCCCTGTGTGTTGCTTCTGTACATTTATTCATTAGTACTTTTATGGTTATCTTTATTTCTATTACTTGCTTAGTAGGATCTCTTGATTGTGATTTGATTTCTTGAGTTTTCTCGTGTGTTCCAACTCGACAAGCCTTTGTAAAATTTTGAGGATGAAATTTTTCTAAGAAGGGTAGAGATGTCACACCCGATCCCAGATTTGGTATTTCCTGAATTTCTAGAATTTAATTTTTCCTGATAATGTATTTTCTACTGTATTTCAAACGTTAGTTCGTGTCATTTATTGTTTATTTTTGTTGTTGAGAGAGACTACCCGAGACTAGTATAGTACCAATTGGCATTACCATAGACCCAGTTTAGGACCCGCATATAGAATGGACACTGGGTTTGGTTCATTTTGGGTGAACCCATGACTAAACCCTCTTTTTCTCTCTTAGTATATATATGGCTTTTCTCTCTCCTCACTTTCTCCTTCTTCATGTTATTTCACCCTTCCTCCTCTCCCTCAAGCTTCCCCTAACCCTAACCCTAAGAAGAAGTTGTTGTGACTTGGACCGTGAGAGGAGAGGCTAGGAGCAACCCAAGGCAAGTACATCTTGCTCAATAGTAAAATCATAGATTTTTGGATTTTTACATATATTATTGTTTTAAAAATGTATTTGATGGAAAGTGTTCTCCTTGAGTTACTGATCATATTTAGTTCTTGGAGTTTTGGATTTTGATATATAGATTTTTGTAGATCTGAGTTTCAAGATTTAGGTTTTTATGTGTTTTCTTAGTTTTGATCTAATAGAACTTGGTGTTTTCAAAAACTAATTGTTCCTTATGTTAGAGCATTTTATTTCGAGCATTTTGGCTTTTTTTTCACTTGATTTGGACTTAAAATAAAGTTTTTATAAAGAAAATAATTTTTGGATTTTTTTTGGGAGTTTTTTCGCCATGGTTGAACTTGTTGTCCGGAGAAGACGAAGTTCTCATGCGGCTAGCGCAGTATGCGACCAGGACTTCCATGCAGAATGTACCTCATGCGGCTTGACTCTTTACCGCATAGTCAACCAGCATGCGTCCATCTTGTTGGACGCATGACTTCTGGTCTACACAAGTGTCCTTGAACACTTTGTGTATTCACTCGCTGAACGAATGAAAAATTTGCTAAAGTCCAAAAGGCACTCCATGAGACATCGAACTTATGCGGCAAGCTGAGCATGCGGCTACCTTCCCTTGGATGCATGACCCTGAACTTTGGCGCATCCTTGGCACGTCTTTTTATGGCTTTGTCTTTTCTTCCTGACACACTTTATGTCACTTCACTGACACACATTTACTGCACGTCACTTCGGCACTTGTCCCAAGAAGTGGACTTTGCCTATATGTTATGCGGCACCGACCCCTATGTGGCACCCGCCTCATGCGGCAAATGTCCATGCGGCCAGTGGGCGCATGCGGCCAAAAAATTCTTTTAGTACATTTTGTGTTCCCTGTTGATTAGTAATTCCTCTTTAGTGATTATTGTTGTGTGCTTCCTTATATTAATGCAAGTTTATGATACCAAAAAAGGTTTTTATATGAGTTCACAAGACAAGTTTATGTACAAGTTCACAATCCTCACGACACCGTGAAAATGATTGTGTATGAAATCCATTGCATTTGGCATCGGGCAATCAAGTGTGAGCATTGTCCAGTGTATCGCGTGTCACGAATACGATATCTCATAGATAGCTCGTACTCACGATTCATCATTTTAGGGAGTTCTCAAGTGTCCACGGCTCGAGAAGTTAAAATAATTTAGTAATGATTAAACAAGATAATATTTATCTAGAGCATTTTTTGAGGAAAGAATATTGCGCTACCGGCTACCCCGATCCCCAAGGGCCCACGCAGCATGGACAACCCTGCTAGGCAAGGGCTCCATGACTGACCAAGTTTATGCGTGCTACGACACTTACAAGAAAAGTTTATATACAAGTTTATGTTGTAAAACAAGTTATGATTACAAGTTTATGCTTTTGAGTTCAATTTTTGTTGTGACAAGTAACAGGTTATGTTATTGTATGGTTGATTGTGCATTTAAATTTACTAGACAAGCGTACCCTTGGCCATCCGGGTTGACTGCAGTGTCGGTGGTAGCAATATTCTTAGCAACGCATTTTTAGTAACTAGGGCTTGTGATAACCCTAGTTAGTTAATTATAGTAAGCAGTAGGCATGTTTGGCTGTGGATTGGATGTTTGTTTATTCGTATAGCTCGCTCTTCTAGTTTTATTTTCTTCCGGCGCGTAGTGAGGGTGCTACGTTCTTCTAGGGTGAAGGCCTGCAACCCCAGTCCTTGTTTGGTTAAGGGTTGTGGTCCCGATCCAGAGTAGTTCCTATACTCTCTTGCCTCTCTCCGCCTTAATTTCTTTTCTGGACTTATTATCAGCTCTTCCAGTATTATTCTTGAGACTAGTATGCTGGTACCGTACAAATCTCGATCTGCTTTTATTTCTTATAGGTCTCTTTTACTTATGTTGTGATGTGTTTGGTCTATCACCTCGAGCTCCTTTGTGGTACTTGTTGATTGGGGTTCTGACCCCGCTAGCTTTGCATGGCCAGGTTACCCTGAAGAGAATCCGGATCCACCGTGTTTTCAGCAAGATAGCTCGCGTTTCCAGCAAGATAGCTCGCACTCGCAGGACTGCGGCCGAAGCTCGCGAGTGGGTTTCCTTCTTCCATCCCTCGTCTTGATTATTTTTTTTTATGGTGTTTAGCAAGGAGCAGAGTTAGCTCATTATATTTTTGAGACTGCGGTCAATATGATGTATATATTAGACCATGGCTAGTATATTTTGATCATGTATTATTAAACTCTACTAGTGCAGCATTTTGTATTCACTAGCTTCATGATCATATGTGACATATAATTTGGGATGCATTTTTTACTTTCATGTATGATATACTCTTGTACTTGTGTTGTTGGATTGAGATAATATGATTTGTAGGCCTTAGGACTGACGTCATAGCATGCTAGAGTTCACCAATTTGTCTTCTAGACAACCTTAACATATTGCAGCTTACTTCGGTATTCTGCAAGGTACGGTTGGCCATGTCAGTCTCCATATTTACCTAGTATTCTGGTAGCGAGGCTGACAATTGTATGGCCAATCATTGTGGGTATAATGGTAGATGCCCGAGTCCAAGTTACTATTATTTCTTTCTCCTCCCTCATGTTTGGTCTATCAGCGATCGAGATCCTTTGTGGTACTTGTTGCTTGGGGTTATAACCCCACTGGCTTTGCATGACCAGGTTACCCCGAAGAGAACCCGGATCCACCGTGTTTCCAACATGATGCCTCGCACTCGTAGGACTGTGACCGAATCTCGCGAGTAGGTTTCTTTCTACCACCCCTCGTCTTGATTACTTCTTTTTTGTGGTGTTTAGCAAGGAGGTGAGTTAGCTCCTTATATTTTTGAGACTGCGGTCAATATAATGTATATATTAGACCATGGCTGGTATATTTTGATCATGTATTATTAAACTCTGCTAGTGGAGCATTTTGTATTCACTAGATTCATGATCATATGTGACATATAATTTGGGATGCCTTTTTACTTTCATGTATGATATACTCTTGTACTTGTGTTGTTGGTTTGAGATAATAGGATTTATCGTCCTTAGGACTGACGTCATAACATGCTAGAGTTCACCCATTTGTCTTCTAGACAACCTTAACACATTGCGGCTTATTTTGGTATTATGGAAGGTACGGCTGGCCATGTTAGTATCCATATTTACCCAGTATTCTGGGAGTGGGGCGTGACAAGGTTTTATTGGTGGCCCATGTAGGTCTATTTTTTAGACTTATGGGAGGACTCATCTTGTTAGAATCTCAATCATTTACTTATCTTCGATTGAACTCCACTTGCAACATGCACTTCTCGCTTTCCTTGAACTTCAAACTTGCTTAACATGATTGTTCCATCCACGTCCCTTGTTGATATACTTGTGTCCTTATCCTTCAAGGACACCCCGCTTGCTCCTCCTTTCGAGGGTTCCGTTGCATCGATAACTCCAGCAGATCCAATAGGTCGGGGCCAGATCCCGATACTGAACCAAGGGCAAGCGTCAGTAGATTTTCAACAGACATCTCAACCCGCTCCGTCATACATACCAGCCCAGCCAGCCCAGATAATACCACCAGTTCTTCCAGTACAATCAGGGCAGACGGGCTCTCAGTCTATGTTAGAAATGATCCAAGCCATGATGATGGTACAATAACAACAACTCCAGCTTCAGCAACAAGTGGTCCAACTCTGCCAATAGTTTCAGTAAGGACAAGAACAGACCAACACTACTCTTTGCCAAGGAGTTAGAGTAGCACTCGAGAGCAGTGGGCGTTATACTCATAACACGATAACGAATGTTAGTCTCATGCGCCCAACCAAGTCCTCGGCATGAAAGATACAGTTTCAGCAGATTCTTGGCTCCAGGACTTTGAGGCCATCCTGGATGCAACCAAGACTCCAGACGATGAGAATGTTCCTTCCATCTCTTCTAACTTACTTTTTGTTTCTTAATACAAAAGATAATGACCATATTTTTTAGTTTCATTCTTCTATATGGCCAGAATGAGAAAGGTCTCTATCAATTTAAACATGCTAGTGAGGCAAATAGTTCAATGTCTCCTTCAAGTTTTCTTTCATAGTTCGTCGCATCAATGGCTAGGGCATCCTATGCTTCGTATGGTTAATAAAATTATCAGGTCCAATTCATTACCCATTTCAAATAATGTAGTTTCTTATTGTGAGTCATGTCGTTTGAGTAAGAGTCCCAAGTTGCCTTTCCCTTTAAACACTACTAGTTATCTAGGGGTGGAGCTTCTCTAGGGCAATGGGGGGCCATGGCCCCCCAATTTTTTAATAGTAATTTTAAATAATATTAATATTTGGCCCTACTAACAATACAATATTACTATAAAAGATTTCTTAACTTTAGTTAACACCATCATGTGAGAATTGTGAATAAATATTACTATAAAAAATTTAATTAAATTAATGTGTTATGTAATCTTTCCAAATGTACCAAATCTTAATTTACTTCTCAGCTGACTTTTCATCTTCTCTGAATATTCATTCAAGGAAAAAAAATTAGTAAAGAGGGAAGAGTCGAAGAAAAGGAAGAGAAAAGGGGTGAAGCACTTACTTGAAATTGTAGAAATTGAAAGAAGGAAGAAGAAGAAAATGGAGTGAAGAGTGAAGAAGAAGAAGAAGAAGAAGAAGAAGAAGAATGGAATGAAATAGGGGGGGTGCTGGTTCGGCCAAGTAGGGTTAAGGGTTAGGGTTTTCATTTAGGTGAAATGACCAAAATGCCCTCCAATTAAGTCATGCAAAATAGGATTTGGGTTTGGGGTTTCCAAATGCACTCTAATTAATCCCTAATCACTCCAACTTAACTTAATTAAAATATAAATAACTAATCTACACCAATAAATAAGTCTGACAAAGGTGTTGATTGGGTCTGACAAGGGTCCACTAGGGTCTGACATGGGTCCAGGCTATCCAAAATCCTAAAATAACTAATAAAAAAATAATACAACCAACTAATTAAATATTAATACAAATATTTATGATCAATACACAATTTACCAAATTAAAATAAAAAAATACCCTGCCCTGGAAATGGGATAGTGACAAGCCTATCCTCCTTAAAAAATTTGGTCCTCGAAATTTAAAGTCGATCGCACTTCTTCTAGGTCAAACCCCCAACAATCACAGTCAAGAAATTCTACCTAAACAACATGCAAGATCATGGTCCTACTGGTTGTGTTATCACAGTCTCAATCAGGGTTACTACACTATCTACCACAGCACAAAGAAAAGTCTAACATATACTAATGAAGTACACCACAAGGAATGGAAAAGGACAGGAAGAAGAGACAGACATGCTAACCCGACACCCGTAGCATCGAGCTCCTCGACCGTCAACACAAAAGCCCTGCCCTGCTGGGGTATCTTCCTCTGCTGGTGCAGGGCATGATGTTGTGCCACAGGTGGCCTAGCTCCAACTCTCCGATCATGTGCTCCACCACATGGAGGTGCAGTGGGGCAATCTCGTATCTGGTGAGCAGCGGATCCACAGAACAAATACACCTTCAGCCTCCTCCTATAAATATCTCAAGTGTGTCATGCCTTCCTGCAGTAGGCACAAGTGGGCACTCTCTGATCCTGACCATACTGCGCTGGCTTCTGCATATAGGGACGCTTAGCCGGTCCCGCACTACCTGAATCATTCCTGCCTCTCTTGGACTTGAGCTCCAAGTCATCCTCTGCCCTCTAAGCGTCCCCTACGATCTGCTCGAAAGTCGCCTCGCGGTCACTCTAGTCAAAGACTTGACCGCCATGACCAACAGCCCTTGCGAAACTTCCTCGCCTTTGCTACCTCACTCAAGCCCTCCACGAATCTACCCAGACGGTAGAACTCTGCTGTATACTCATCCACTAGCATGCTCCCCTGGACGAGTGCCTCGAACTGGCTCTCCAAAGCACTGAGTGCCACATCTGGGAAAAAATTCTCCTTAAAAAGCCTCTTGAAAGCCTTCCAAGTAAGCCCTGGTGCCGCGATCCTCGTATCAGTGCGATACCATGTCAAAGAGAGGTCGAACATCTGACTGTCTGCTGCCTCTATCTGCATGCTATCCGGAATCTGTGCCAGCCTGAAGATCCCCTCAATATGCTCTATCCAGTCATCCGCGTACAGGATCCCCTCTGTACCCCGGAACTCCTTGGACCGCATTCTCTGGAAGTCAATGATGCTGCCCGGCCTTGGATGCTGAGTCTGATCTGCCTGTGGCTGGATCTGAGCCACTCTGTCTACTGCCGTCATGGTCACCTGGTGGGCATTCTCAATGCCCAGCCTAATCACATCCACCTGGCGGTGCTGCACGTCCATCATCTCCCTAAAGAATGCAAATAACTACACGGCGTCTACTAGTGCAGGAGGTGGTAGAGGCACCACCGGAACGACTGGGGTAGTCCTCGGATCGACAAGTGGAGGAGGATCCCCGAGAGAAACAGATGCTCCCTCAACCGCAGGAGTAGTGAGTGGAGCAGTAGCAGCTGCCTAAATACGAGCTGGACGAGAGGTGGCAGACCTCTCGGTGGCAACTGCTGGAAAGGTACAATGGGATCGTGTCTTCGGAGGCATCCTGAACACAGATCAAAAGAAGTCAATATGGCGCAAGATACGATGTCATCAAAGAAGGACAGTAATATTTAAAAAGAAAGCAATTTCAGAATAATTAGATTGGAATTGTTCCTAGTCGTGATTGAGTACACTATCATCCTAGATCCTATATCCTAGGGCAGGCTCACAGCAATACAACTAAATCGTTGTACTACCACGACATCGCGCTAATTGCGACGCTCGAGACCTGCGTGGGCCGCCACCAAAAACGTGTCACGACCCGCACCCAAAAAATTGGGCATAAGTCGTGGGTACGTCCAGCCTACGCCGCAGCATCGACGGTAGAACGTTGTCTAGGTCTACTATCTAGCTAACAATCTCACACAACAATATATAAGTACCTGTCAAAATCTCAACTCTAAACAGAGGAGCAATATGATAAAGATAACACAAGTACTCAATCACGAATCTAAGCACGATAAGATAACAAAGAAGTCTAACAACTACAAAGTCCACACAACAACTACTACTAAAGCAACAACAAGAATAATAATAATAACACAATATCCTGAATCAAATACAATACAAGTCTCAAACCAAAAGCCGGGACAAATTCGGTACCAAAAGCTAATAAATACAAGTGAGGTCCTAGTGATCCCGGCTACCAACCCGGAAATCACTCCTGAATTAGGGGGTCACTGTCTGCACCATCGACAGGCTGAGGTCCATAAAACGTCGGACACCAATCTTCCAGATCCTCTGAAAAATATATCCAGTCAGGATTGGAGCAAGTACACCTCTAACAGCAGTTCCAGTTAAATGA
>JAYESA010000007.1:193887957-193937813 GCA_036927795.1 Iris macrosiphon
GCTAGGTTTCCATTCTTATACTTCAGCATCTTATAATATGTTATCAAACTTGAGAAAAAAAAAGCAAAAATAATAATAATTCAGTGATTGTTTTTGTTCTTGAAAGTTTGTTTCTTAGTCAACATAGATTAGAATACATGACTACATCTCTATCATCTGAATATAATTTCATTCCTATCCACTATTAGGTAAGCCCCATATCATCTACTTTGTGAGAGGCAATTGTTAACATCTAATCTCTACCATGACTTTGCAAGTCACTACAAAAGCAAAAACAAAACAAAAAAAAAAAAAACAAAAAAAAAAACCCACCAATTAATGTGCACTCTGTAAAGTTCATGCATTGTTCCTACGAGGACTAGTTGATAATTGAGTGAAGAAGTATGACCAAACCTTTGGGAATGGAGGAAAATGGTAGGAAGAAGAAAAAAAATTTGAGAGAAATTTTTTTTTTAAAAGTGATGGTGTTTAAAAAGAGGAGGGAAAAAAATGAAAGATAAAAATTTGAGGAAAAAATTATGTGTTTTCCATTAAAAAAAATTCCAAAATTGCGAGAAAAATGAGGAGCTTTTGGAAGAATTTATCCAACTACTTCTAAAAAAAGACAAGTATAAATTATGATTTGAGAATATTAAGGACTACATATAATAATTATATCTTTATCCACAAACAAAGAAAAAAAAAATTCTTTTTTTTCTTTCCTACCTTTTGTTCATCCGAACAAGAAGATCTTTACTTTCATTTTACTCTCTCCATTTTGTTTCCTCTCAAATTTCTATAAGTATACGAAATTTATTGTTGAGAAGACGGAATCACTAAATCTCCTTCTTCTTCTTATTTTTAATATTCACCTGCATTTCTATCCCTCCTTTTTTTCAACCTTCTTTTTAGATACATCACTAGACCTCTCAAGTATTATACTTACATCACTTACAAAATCAATATCGAAACGAAAAAACTTGCCATTCTGTCGTGGGTCAGTTATTCAAAGTAAGATATCCATGAGCTAAGAAATATTGATTGCAATGTCCAATTTTTTTTTTATTTGTTGTGTATGCCATCCTGATCGAACCGTGTTAAATTTTTGTATTTGTTGTGTTTTTCTCTTTATTTTCATTTATATCTTTGCTTGATCCAAGAGATCAAGGTCGGATTTCCTAATGCCAATATATCTTGATTCTCGCTCAGCAATGAAGTAGATATTGGCTACAAAAAGTTATCAATTAGTATTTCATAAATTTCCCCAATGTATTGTAGTATTAGGAAACAAACCACTAATTAACTTTAGCTTCATAAAATTTATACAATCCCAATTCAACATCCATACAAATATTGACCGGAAATATTTAACATGAATGGGAAATAGGATACACAAGTATCACCTGAGTGGAACATCAGCCATGAAATTACTAGCAAACTATGTGACATTTGCACTTGACATGCAGGTCGGAATGTCCTATCCAGAACTAATTTTAGTTTTTTTTTTTTTCTTTATTTTGGATCAGTCCTGAGAAGTCATTCACGACTCTGAATTCTTGCACGATGGGTCTGGAGGAATGCGGAGTCGTCTAAATCTGAAATCTTGTCGGACTTACCTCTGAAATGACATGGTTAGGGACGTTGTACCTATGGACATGGACGAGAGTGCTAGCATACGGCAGGAAATCAGCACAGTACCCCGCCGCGGCCGAATCCGCCAGCACCCTCTTGCTCCCCGTCGACAAGTCGTGGGCGACGACCAGTCCGCTTCGCCCGTCCCAGACCACCGCCTCGCCATCGCACTGCGTCCTCAACGGCACGACATCCCCCTCCTCGGCCTCCCACCCCCTCGCCTCCACCGCCGCAAACTCCTTCACCTTCCTCCACCTCGGCTCGCCTCCAAGATCCAAGAGTACCCTCACCGCCGCCGCGTCCCCCTCCGCGCTGACGCAGCACAGCCTCCTCCCCAGCTCCCCGATCTCCCACGCCGCCGCGCCGCCGCCCAGCTCCGCGGGGGGGAGCACCGCGCGCGACACGTCCGTCTCCGGGTTGTAGCCCAGCACGGACTGCATGGTCGTGCGCCAGTACGCGCACCCGCCGGCGGACACGACGGAGCCCGACACGATACGCTCCGCGGCCGCGATCTCGTTCGACTGCCTCCACTCCGCGGCCGCGGACGAGAAGCTCTCGAAGGCGTAGACGCCCTCGAGGACCTCGTGCGCGCACACGACGTGGTAGTCCGCGCAGAAGTTGTACGCGGCCGGCTCCCGCATGACGAGCGCGACCGCGGGGGGGTCGGGCCCGTGGCGGCAGGGGGTCGGAGGAAGTAGAGCCCAATCGGAGATGATCGGGTTGCAGACGTAGTAGCTTCCGCTGCGTCGGCCGCGGCAGCAGAGCAGGCCGCCGGCGGAGGCCACGACGAGGGCCGGCTCGGGGAGGAAGGACAGCGAGGGGTCGGGGAGGGGGGTCGGGCCCCCGTCGAACGCCGCGAAGGAGGGCGTCCCGGAAGGAGTGTGGAAGAACATGCCGGAGACGGAGCGGCGCAGCTGGGAGTGGGTGTGGATGAAGAGAGGGCTGGAGATGTAGCTGTCGAATTGGCGGGAAGTGGACTTGAAACGGAGGAGGGACTTGGCGGGGAGGCGGGGGAGTACTTGCTGCTTGATCACTCCCAGGAGCTCCTTCCTTTCTTGTTCTTGTTCTTCTTCTGGTTCTTGTAAGAAAAATAAGTCCTCATCTTCTTCTTCTTGAATGAATGCGTCGCAGTCTTCTTCTTCTTCTTCTGAAGAGTCTCCTTCTTCTTCGATCAAAACCCAGTCGGAAGACTCCTCGTCGGGGTCGGAGGCCGGGTCGATCTTGAGCCAACCTTGATCGTCGTCGACGTCGCTCATGGCTGGAAGTTTGGCCTAGAGAGAACTGGCTCAAGCGAGAATTTATTTGTTTAGCTGTGATCAGTGTGAAACGAAAGAAGCAAGAAGGTCTTTTGGTAGACCCACTTGTTGCTTCCTGGAAGAAGGGTCTTGCTTTTGAAAGGGAACTTATACTAAAGATTCATTTCCCTCGTAAAGACGAAGGGAAGACTTCACTCGTTATTCTTGGATAAGACGACAAATTCAAAAACCGAATGCTGAAACGAAACAAAACAAAAAAAATTACCAATGCAAGAGGAAACCGCCAACACCTCCGTCACAAACTCCTATAAACTCTTGCACCCTGCAGCACAATACTTTCTTTTTTTTACTCTATTTCAAAGTAAGTTCTCTATAAGCAGTGGAGAAAGAGAGAGAAAAAATTTACGACACGTCGAACGATATGTACGATGATATGATCACGTGTTCCGCCTCCTGATCTGCAACCCACCCATGTCCTAACAGGACTCCGCCTCTGTTCTCAACACAAAGAGAATATTTATAAAATATGGTTGAAACCTACCCCTCATAATGGCCCTCCACCAATTGTGGAAAGATATCAATGAATTAAATTCAAATCCCAAAAAAATTGTATGTGATTAATTAACCCAATTTTTCATTTGTATGGCTCCCACCAATTATGGAAAGATATTAATGAATTAAATTCAAATCCCAAAAAAAATGGATATGATTAATTGTCCTAAAATTTTCTTTTGTATGGTTTCCCACCAATTATGCTAGGATAAAAATAAATTAAATGCACATCCCAAAAGATCATGAGAGATTTGAATTCAAATTATTCTGCCATAACCGTCGAAAAATTATGGTAGGCTAATAATGAATTAAATGTATGTCCCAAAAGATTATGAGAGATTTGAATTCAAATTATTCTGCCATAATTGTCCAGATCCAAAATCACTGGTATCTGGTCAATCTAACGTGTTAAGTAGTGCAAAGTGTAGCAACAAAACGCTACTTTGCGTCATTGAGCCCGATTCTGATTTCGAGTCCGAGTGGCTAGCTTAGCTCCTAATAAAAAAAAAATTATGATATTATATTGAGATACCCACTTGTAGTGTTTTTCAATGTGAGACTATCTATCTAGCTTTGTGAGAGAAAACCTCACACAATCAAAGAAAAAACTCCAACACGCCATAGAAAAAACATAAAGATGATTTGTTGATTCGTCATGTTAAGATACATCATTGTATCAATGTCGTCGGATCCCTGCCACTACATCAATGACAACAACAAGACCTCGTTTGGTTCACGAAATATGGATGTTGGAAAAGTATAGTTATTCCTTTAATGTGTTTGAATGCTAAAGAAAATGAACTGAAAAAAAAATTGATTCCCAAAAAAATTATAGGTTAAAAATGATTCATCCGCTTATCCCATTGATTCACTTTTCCACTCTCAAATTATTCACTTTCTCTTCTAATTTCTCGGACCTTTTCAAACATCGAAAAGAAAAATTAATGGATTTACAATTTTTCAAAGAAAAAAAGAAGAGGCAAAGATTTGATTTTTTTTTTCTTCCATTCTCGCGAACCTAGCCAGACCTAAGTGGCAGAGACTTCAAAGAAACTCATATCGATTATTCGGTGGACCGGTCTTGTCATGTGGACCACATGACAGTGATGAGGTCTAGTTCTTTTTCAATAACAGTATGGTACATTACTAAATATTTTTCTGCCACGTGGGAAGACCGATCCACTAAATAATTTCTTCTTAATATATTTGATGCATATATATTTAAAATATATACACTCCTACTTCAATCCAGTTCTCAGTTCATGAAACAGAACTTTAAATCCAGCTCTCAACCTTCCCTACTGGCTAGAGTTGTTTATATGTTGTTGCATGTTTCTAATTTTTTCAAATGACTTTCCATCCATAAAGAGAGTGAATAACAAACTTTCGGCAGGAATTCTTTTCTAGGCAAAAAAAGAAAAAGAAAAAAAGAAAAAAGAGCAGGAATTTATAATCTCCCACAAACACCATGGTCTTTCCTTACTGTCTAAGAAAACATGTCTGTTCTCTGCACTTTTCTCACCTTCCTCTCCATCTACGCCTTCCATCAAACCAATAGTTCTACTATTTTGCCAAAAATGACGTAGGAATAAGCTTCCAACTTTAAGTAGACATCACAGCACACCAGCTGGTCAAACCGGCAAAAGGATCTAGCTACCAAAACTAATCAATCTTTGGCAAAGGACATTTTCTTTTAGACTGTGTTTGATTGGAATTTTTTTCATAAAAAATATTTTAATTATAATTTTTTTTTATCAATTGTAGTATTTGATAACTTATATTTTCAAAAAAAATTAAAGTACAGAAAATATATTTAAACAAATTAACTAAAACGAAACAATTTTAAAAATATTTTGAAATCACCAAAGCTTTCGCCATCTAGGATGGCGAAAATATGAAAAATTAAAATTTTTTTTTATATTTGTCAAATTTTCGTGGTTTTTTTTTTGGGTTTTTTTTTAAGGTTTTTTTTGTGTTGTTTTTTTGGGACAGTTAGGTTTGATTTTTTTTTTTTTATAAAAAATTAACCAATAGATTTTCTAAAGACAATTTAAGATTAACTAAAATATTTTTTCAAATATTATATACCACATCTATTATCATTCAAAATATAATTTTAGAAATAGCAACCGTTTGATTATTATCTATACTAATTTGTTATTATGTATACTAATATAATTTTGAAAATATAATTATTATCTATACTAATTTGTTAAATAGCAACTGTTATAATTAAATCAAAATCTATTATTAGTTAAATTTTACTATCTATACAAATTTGTTATTATCTATACTAATATGAATGATAACCGTTTAATTAAATCAAAATATAATTTGTTATCAAAATATATTAATATGAATGATAACCGTTTGTTATTATCTATACTATTTTTTATTATCTATACTATTTTTTATTATCTAACTAAACACATATATAAAATTTAAAACATATATTTATGAGAAATCATAATTAAAATAGATATCACAATTTAACAAATAAGAAATTGATTATTTGTTATCTATATAATTAATTATTTTAAAAAAATTGTGTACAAATAATAATAAATTATCTTTTAGTGATATGAAAGAAAAATATAATATTGATAATAATTTTAATCAATAGATTTTGTTATCATTCATATTAGTATAGAAAATAAAAAATTAGTATAGATAATAAAAAAATTCGAAAATAAATTTATCGAAAGTAAAATTTGGAGGTCGAAACATCATTTTTTTTGCGATTCTAAATTTTTTTGAAGTCCGTCAAACGGTAAAACCGTTTATCCCATAGTACTTTTCGATACGGTCATTTTGGCACAAACTTGAGCTTGTTTCGATCTCTCAATCAAAAATTATGATACTTTAAAATTTTAAATTTTATACTTTTGTCTGTAACATGTGCGCCTTGCTTCAGATGAAAATTCGTTCTACATGAATTGTGTTACTCTCGTCAAAAACATACAAATCGACATATTGTTTAACGAAAAACGATTTTCAAACAAATAGTTATGGCCGTTCGAAGTCTGCTCGACGGTAGACATAATTTTCTTAGGGCAGAATTTTTTAAAAAATTTTGGATGTTCAATGATAGCATATTTTATTTTGGATGTTAAATTTTATTTTTTTTCTAATTTATTTTAAAAAAATATTGTTACAACAAATTTTTTTTTTTAAAAACTAAACCTAAATAAAACTAAACAAAAGCACTCTTTTTTCCAAAAAAAAAAATTCAAACCAGAACAAAAAAGAAATCAAATCCAATTATCTCAAAAATATAACCAAAAAAAACATAAAAAAAAAACAAAACAAAAAAATCACTGTCTGATTTTCACCAACCTAGTTGACGAAAAATTAACAAATATATCCAAAAAAAATTATATTTTCGCCATCCCAGATGACGAAAGCTTTGGTTACTTCAATTTTTTTAAAATAGTTTCGTTTTACTTAATTTATTTAAAAATATTTTCTGTACAACAAATTTTTTTTTATATTTTTCATGGAATTATTTTTCAAAAAGCTATCATTTTTTTTTTCTTCCAAAATGGTGGAAAATAAAACTTGTCCAACCCATAAAAAATATTTTTTTATATTACTTTTCATAAAAAATAATATTTTTCTTGAAAAATAAGGACAATCAAACATCAAATTATGTTTTCCATGAAAAAAGTTTCCTAAAAAAATAATTTCGTGAATTAATTTCTTTTCCACGTATTTTCCACTTCAATCAAACACACCTTTAAAAAATGAACTTTGTAAAGAATGAGAATCAGTTAAGATTAATTAAACAAAAATCAATTTCTTAACCTAAACACAAGCTTATATTACTAAACTCATTCTGACGCGGGATGGGGCGAGGACTGGAATAAAAATATATTTATATACAATTTGAGACTTATGAAAATTTGAATTTAAATAAATTATAAACAATTAACTATTATAAATTTATTATAAAATTATAATAAAAATATAAAAATAATAATTAAGAATATTCGAATGATGTATTGATGACGTCTACGTCGGAAGCGGAGAAAAAAATAAGACGGAGATATCCAACTTTAGGATTTTGGCATTGTATCATACACTCTCAAAATAGATTTTTTATTTTTTAATTCTTTGATTCATAAATTATAAACTTATACAAACTATTTATGGGCTATCAAAAAGAAATAAAAAGTCAATATCTAAAGACTTGTTCCTAATAACTTAAATCATAACTGATAAAACAGATAAAATGACTATCTAAAACAACTAAAATTAACTAAAAGATCTCAAAAAATCTATAAAAAAAATTCTCACATTCTCCTCAACTTCGAAAATTTTACGTCCTGGTGAATTATATAAGCGTAGAATCTGAAAATTATGCTCCTAATGGTGTCTTATAAATGCACCATGGCAGAGGCTTCTACTTCGACAACGTAGTCGACATTGAGGCTTTTGACAAGTTGACGAAGCTCCACAAAAGTACTGACGGTTGTGGAAGTGGAAGAAGCAGAATATCCAACAGGGACCTATCATCAAGCACCTTAATAACTTGTAGTTGTCTCTATTGAGAAATAAAATAGCTAGATTTTCGAGGATCCCCATGGAGTAACAACACAGGTTTACTTTGGACCAACATCAAAATACATCACAAAAAACTTTATTATTCTTTTTTTTATATGTCCTTTCCACCGGGTTAGGAATTAAGTTCCCGGGGGGATTCGAAGCCCCCACGGCCTATAATATGGCTGTTGGAAGATACTTTATTAATTTGTTCCCAAAATGGCTATAAACAGATATTAGGGGGGTAAAATGGTAAAAAAATAGAGTTAATTATATTTAAACACCCCCTCCTTCTATTTCATATTCCTAACTCTACAATCCCTCCGTTGTAACCATATAATTTCGGGAGAGGGATATTTTTGTCATTGTTTGATAATTATATTAGTAATACTATTTATTTATAATACTTGTTGGGCTCATGTGTTGGCTAGTTAGATGGACTAGTGTAGTGGGCCTAGTTAACACCATGCATGTAGTCCCATGACTTAATTGATTAGCCATGACATAGTTAGTTGTATTAATTAATTAGATTAGTTAGGAGGATAGAATATTCCCTCCATTATTAGATTGACCCCCCTCCCTAACTAATTAAGATGTCATAGGATCCTACATGAAACAACTAGAAACTATTAGAAGCTTGTGGAAAGAACAATTTGGACCAACCACCATGATCATCCCCACCCAAATGTGGCCGGCCCATTCCAAGTGGAAAGAAGCTCATTTGTTGACATTTCATTCCATTACATTCATTTGAGCTTCTTCTTCCTCAAGCAACCCATTCTCCACCAATTTTCACGCAAATCACACTCAATTACACTCATTCTCACCATCAAGGAGGTATAGGAGCTTGGAGAACACAAGAAGATCTATTGGAGAGGAGATTGCAAGAAGATCATGTCCAATTCTCTTCTTCGTGTCCACTTGTAGGAGTTGCATTTGGATCTAACTCCCAATAGGTATAATTCTCACATTCTCCATCAAATTTCATGGTAGAATTAGCATTTGGGACTCTAGGAAGCCACCCATGGCCACGACCAACCCATTAGGCTAAGATCTAGGTGGTATTGTCCCCAAATCTAGGAGATCCATGTGTTTGTGTCCAAATTAGAAGAATTCTGAATTTGGGACATCAAGTGTTTGTTATATAGTCAATTATGTTGATTTGTATTCCAATTGATTACGTGAGGGTAGATTCATGTCCACAATTGGATATGTGTAGGCCGTATCATGATACACCATGATACATGTTGATATTTTTGGGATTTTGGTTGAATTGGTACTAATTCTTTCTAAATTGCATTGTAATTAGTATTCTAGTAATTATATGCCTAATTATATTTTCTCTTTATGTTCTATGTTGTTGGAGTTGGATATTTTGAGTATCATGAGCTATGAGTTCTAAGTGTTTGATACTTTGCTTTCATATATGTGTGATGTGTGGTGATGGGAATTAAGTGCCAGTGGGGGGTGTGTGTGTTTATATGTAATTGTGTGTAGGTTATATTTGGGGGAGTGTTCTTTGTGTTAAGAGTATTATGTATTGCTGTAAGTGTTGATGCAGTGGTTATGTGCTGTGGATTTATGTGTGAGTGTGCCTGATAAATAGCAGTAACAGGGAGGAGAGCACTGTCAGGTGAAGAGTAAGGTGATTTGTAGTCTTGTCTGCACTGGTTGTGCAGGCAATACACATTGTGCACTGCACAACAAGTGCAGTTGGAGTGATTAGGATTGGTATCATATTGGTTAGTTTCAGTTGTATGTGGTGCATGAGCGCTCGAGTGTGTTAGTATCAGTCCAGATTTGAGCAGTCGAGTGTGTTAGTATTAGTCCATACTTTGGGGGGGCTTGTCATGCCCCAGAACCAGAATACTGGAAAGCGAGACTGACAATGCCAGCTACGTATACTTAGAGCACTCCGGTACTCCGCATATACGGTGAAGCTATAAGACATGAGGGGTCACTGCTATAATCCAACTGTCAAGCATAGGTCCAACAAAACCTTAGTGTCTCAATCACAGGAACAACAGGAATAATAACAAGATGTAAGATCAGCTGAGATATAATAATAAAGCATCCCAAACTATAATATACAGATGATCATGATGCTAGTAAACACAAAATGAGTAAACTAGCCAGAGTATATGTCATACATGATCAACCATAGGATATGACAATCATGCAAATGCTCATAGGCTAGATCAAACCAAAACACGAGCTAAATACGTGCTCGGTGGATAAACGCCAACAAAATAAGAATGTACATCAGAACGAGGAAGTAAGAAAATCCACTCAAGCGGTCTAGTGCTCCGGGTGGTCACCATTATTGAGAAGATACAGAAGATCCTCTGGTGATGCTATTGGATCTGGCAATACAAAACCAGTGGGGTCAGACCCCAAAATAGCAAGTACCACAAAGGAATCCAATATAGGAACTTAAATCAATAACACAAGCAATACAAATACTGAAAGTAAGGACTAAATGATCTCAGGATAAAATAAATGCTGTAAACCTGTAACGAGACATATCCTGAACTGATAAGCAATACAGAATAACAAGTACAGGAAATAAAGGTGTGATCATGTAAAGCCTGGACTAATCATCATCCATCAATCACGACAAATCTTATAAGTACGGCTTAATACTTTAACTAACTAGGGTTATCACAATTCTTAATTACAAACATTTATAATGCAACGCGATGCTAGAGTTCCTTCTGATCGCATGCCCCTGCAGTCCGTCCGGGATATCCATATGCACAAACCACATAGGATACTCCTCAAGATACTCCACAATATAAACTACTGGATACTCTGCAAGATAACTGTACTAATAACCGGGACTGCATGCAATATAGAAAAATCCCTAGCCATGTACTAAGTAGATCTCTAGTTATTTAACCCCTAACAGTTTCTTGTATAAATCCAGGTATGGCATTCTGCAGAATTCATCCTAGACATGATGTAGACAAATCAAGTTCTAATAGTAATAAAATCCAGTTTCAATATACATTGCACAAATGGACTCATGTAAGTCACGATAACAACCAAGCCACGTGAAACCAAGTAAAGCTAGATAAAGCCAAGTGAAGCCATGTCAATCTACGTGAAGATAAATGAAACCATGTACTACCATGTGAAGCCATGTAAAGTCATGCCAAGTCAAGTCAATCATGTCACGTGTAGCTGGGCAAAGCCGGGTGAAACCGAGTAAAGCCAAGTCAAGTCATCCGAAGCCATGTAAGTTCATGTCTTGACAGGTCAAGTCAATCACGTGTCCAAACAAAAGCCAAAAGAATCAACAAAATCACGAAAAACCAAGAATTCCTAAAGAAAGAGCAGGATCGGTATACCGTCGGTACAGTCCAGTACACCATCGGTATATCGGTCAAAAGATAAAAAAAATATAGAAAGTCCTAAATTTCAACAAACCGGTATACCGTTGGTATACTGGAGTATACCGTCGGTATGTCATTCCAAGTAGGCATGAAAGCTGCTGGAAATCAAAGTTCCATAAATTGGTATACCGTCGGCACAGCCCAGTGCACCGTCGGTATGCCGGCCAAGACAAATATCTAACGATGTCGGCAAGATCGTTATACCATCGGTACACTATAGTATACCGTTGGTATGCCGATAAGGTTCACGAAAATATCTAGAAGTCAAAATCGGTATACCATCGGTATACTGTAGTATACCGTCGGTATGTCAATTTTCGAGAAAAAATAGGCCAAAGTCAGATCTGATTTTTGGGACCCAATTCAAACCCCAAAAATTACAAAAAAAAATAAGTCTAGTAAGAAGTCAAGTCAAGGGGTAAGTCTCATATTACAATATGAACTAAAACTCACGGTCACAACTCCGGTAGCGTCACCGTTACCGAGTTACCAAAAAGGGACGGGACCGGATTCTACCAGAAATTAAAATCGAGAAGGTCAAAAGGCAAGAAACCACGAGAAGAACAAATATAGTAAATTAAGTCTAAGCTAAAAAGCAACAACCAAAGCTCCAGGAAAGAAAATGATAGAAGGTAAAAGAAATTCATGAAATTGCCAAGGTGTACTTGCCTAAATCGAGCTCACAGCCTAAATCTTCTAATCTACCACTTTTAAGGGGTTCAGAAACCACATTCCAGGTCTCAAGACCAAGTTCCAAGCTCAAGAGAGAAAGGGGGAAGAGAATAGAGAGAAAGAGAAAAGAAAAAAAATTGAAGTACTATATATAGAGGAATCTCAAAAGTGAAACAAATATCTCCAGGATCGGTATACCGTCGGTATATTGTATTATACCGTCGGTATACTGGTTAGGCAGTAAAATTTCAATTTTTGAGAATTTTGAGCTTCCTCAAGAACCAATAAAATAAAATAAATAGAACAAAATACATATCCGTATAAAATACGAATACTGTGAGATGGTCTCACAACTCTCCCATCCTTAGAAAAATTCTGTCCTCGAAATTTCTATAAGGATCCAAAAATCAACTAGCAAAAAAATCCAAGAAAGAAAGCACGAAACTAAAACAAGCAGGTAACTCATGTGAGCATGAAATCTCCTAGAAACAACAAGAAATCAGGAAGGGAAACAATAACAAACATAACAGATAAGCTAACAATCAATCACATGCGCAAGCTAAGATATGATACGGGTATACGAACAAGTATACCTCCCGAGTCGAAGAGAAACGGATAACGAGTATGCATATCATCCTCGTGCTCACACATCGACTCGTCCAGTGAGTGATGCACCAAGAAACACGAACTAATCGGATAGTCCAGTTCTTGAGAACCTTCTCCCTCTGTTCCAAAATAGACATGGGCCTCTCCTCATACGATAGGTCGGTACCAACGACCAACTCAGAATGATCCAGGATATGGCTCAGGTCTGGAATATACCGGTGCAACTGAGATATGTTAAAAATGTCATGTACCTCATGAAATGATTGTGGAAGAGCTAGACAATATGATACGTCTCCAACTCGCTCAAGAATATTAAACGGCCTATAAATCTGGGACAGCTTTCCCCGCACTCAAAATCTGATAACTCCACGGCTAGGCAAAATCCTCAGAAATATATCATCGCCGACAGAGAACTCAAGATGATGACGGTGGTGATCCGCCCAATGACGATGGCAATCCTGGGCCACTCTGAGATGCTCTCTGACCTTCCCGATCACTCCAACCGACTGAGCAATCATCTTTGGACCAAGCATTTGTCTCTCGCCAATGTCATCCCAAGCTAGCGGTGATCTGCATCTTCTACCATATAAAGCCTCGAAGGGTGCCATATGAATGCTCGCTTGGAAGCTATTATTATAGGAGAACTCTACTAAATGCAAGTGATCCTCCCAAGATCCATCGAAGTCAAGTGTACAAGCTTGAAGCATATCCTCCAAAGTCTGAATAGTATGTTCCGACTGCCCGTCTATCTGCGGATGGTAGGCTGAACTGAACTTTAACCTAGTACCTAGACTCTACTGTAGGCTCTGCCAGAAATAAGACGTGAACTGTGAATCTCTATCTGAGACTATGCTAACTGGCACACCATGCAATCTGACTATCTGCCTCATGTACATCTTAGCTAGATGATTTGTAGACTGGCCCACTCTGAAAGGAAGAAAGTGAGTAACCTTCGTGAGTCGATCCACTATAACCCATATAACATCTCTGCCAAACGGGGATCTAGGAAGACCAGTCACAAAGTCCATAGTAATATGGTCCCACTTTCACTCCGGAATTGGTAAAGGCTGAAGTAGTCTGGTCAGTCTCTGATGCTTAGCCTTGACCTGCTGATAGACTAAACACAGAAAATAAACTGAGCTATCTCCCTCTTCATACCATTCCACCAGAAGTGCTGACGAATATCCTGATACATCTTCGTCCAAACTGGATGCACTAAGTACTGAGAACTGTGGGCCTCTGACATAATCTCCTATCAGATATCTCCTCTAGACACACAAAGTCGACCTCCAAACCTGAGGGTCCCATCCTCATGAATGCTCAACTATGGTTTCCTGACGCACACTCTGATCTGAGCCGCTAAAGTCTGACATCACTAGTCTGCTCTGCTTTGATCCTCTCGACTACAGAAGACTGAACCCGCAGACTCGCCATCGAACCGGTATCACCAGGTAATACTACATCGATACCCATTTTCTGCAGATCCTCTAAAATGTGATGATGCTCCGTCAAGAAGTAAGCTCCTTCTTTCCTGCTCAAGACGTCTGCTACGATATTGTCCTTCCCTGGATGATACTTGTAAACCCCCTGAATTTTTAAATTATTAAATCTTGGATTTTTCCTAATTTTCTGGAATTTTTTGGGAATTTTCTGAAATTAAAATCAAGGTTCTTAATTATCAAATAATTTTTAATTGTCAATAAATAATATTAAAATATTATAGAAATAACATTTTTGGGTGTAAAATGAAAAACTGGACTTAGGATAAATTTTCTGGATTTTTTTGGGCCTCAGACCTATTTTTAAATGCCTAAAAACTATTTTAATTAATTAATTATTTAATTAACTATTTATTATTATTATTAATTATTATTATTATTATTTTTATTTTTTTTATTATCTTTATTATTATTATTTAATCCCGGCCCAGCCCACACCCTGGCCCATTGGGCCGCGGCCCAGCCCGCCTTAACGGGTCGGGTCGGGTCGGGCTCACCCGAACCCGCCCGCTCCGGCCAGCCCGACCCGCACGCCAGTTCCCCCCAGCCCCCACGTCGCCCGACTCCACCGCCGCCCTCCGCGCGCAGCGCCGCGTCCACCGCGCCACGCCCCCTCTTCTCCGCCGTGCTCGGCCTCCCCCTAACCGCCTCCTCCCCTATTTAAACTCTCCCCTTCTTCTTCTTCCTCCCAACTCCGGCCGAAACCCTAGCCGAGCTCCGCCCTCTCCTCCGCCACCTCGCCTGAGACCCCCGGCCAGCCCAGCGTCGTCCTCCTCCCTCGGCGCCGCCTCCTCCTCCTTCCTCCTCCGTCTCCGGCAGCAGCAACGAGCAGCACCAACAGCAGCAGCCGGCGCCGCCTCCGCCGCCTCCCAGCGCGCCGCCGCGCTGCGCCGCCCTCCGCCGCAGCACCCCCAGCCAGCCTCGGCCTCCCCGCCGCCGTGCCGACCACCGGCCACCGCCGCAGCAGCCAAACCCTAACCCTAGCCCTAATTCTCCTTCCCGTGTCCGACATGAGTCGGACACGACTCGACCCTGATTTTTGGGTCCCCTTCAGGTGCGTGTAACTTTTTGTTCGTAGCTCCGTTTTCAATTCCGCAAATTACGTTACGAAGCCTGTATGACCCTCTCGGTGTCCGGACAAACCGTTCGGGGCATCGCGTCCTGTGGTGATCACGCACCGCGATCCAAAAACAGGAAAAACCAGACCCTGTTTCACCCCGAAACTGAGTGCGCCCCGCCAAACGGGACGACTTGGTCGCGTGCGGTCTTCACAGATACGTGCGCGTCGTCGATACGGACGTGTGAGATTTCGTGGAAGCTGATTCGGGTGTGCGTGCACACCGGAATCAACGCGTATCCGCGGACATCGCCCAGTATCCGACTTTTCGGCATTTTACCTTAACTTCTTGTACACACGTCAGATCGAGACAAAACTTACGCCATCGGACTCGTAGCGATACGCTGGTCCTGTGGGTCAAGTTTGGTTCGATTCTGAGAACGTTGACGAAATCGCGTGTCGTGGGCCCTACAGGCCCCGCTCGACGGGCGATTTTGTGTTCGGCTCATCGAAATCCAAATCTGAAAGTTCCGTTGGGTTCGTATCAGCGTTTCTGACCTGTTGACACTAAGTTTGGTAAATTTGGAAACCTTTGACCCGGGCACATTTTTTGGTGCAAAGCGGGCCCACCGGCGGACCCCGTTTTGACCCGAAACTGCCGTTTTTGCCCTTGTCTCCAAATTGGACCCAAGGACAGGCATTTCTAGCTATTTAATATCTTTTGAGCATGATGGTAATGTCTATTTCAGCTTTTGGACTCATCTCTGGAAATTTTCCCCAAGAACCAAATTAATCAGATCCAAACAACAGGCAAGTACCTGCACTTCAAGTTAAATCTTTATATTGTGATAATTAATTCCCTGCTTTACTAGTACCCTTTGATGATTACACCTAGTGTTAGAAATGATGGATTTCATGTCTTGAATATTGGAGTTCATGTCTTATTTTTCATGTCGGGTGAGAGAATACTATAAGGCATGTAGTCTACCCTTCCCCTTGTCATGTTTAATAGCTGTTGGTATGCGATACCTCAGCCGGATCTCGATTTTCCCTGTTTAATAGCCGTTTATGACGGCCGGATTAGCCTTATAAACCCCTACATGCCAACTATGTATTCTAAAAACAAACACAAGTTCACACAGATAGTTTCTGGTCATGTTATATTTCTTGCTGACTGTTGTAGTTTCATTTCCTGTATCATTTAGTTCTGTTTTCTCATATTTCTGTTTACAGCATTAACTCTGAGATATTGATGTTCTTTTATGCAGTTTCTCAACATGATATTCATTTTAATTGTCATAAATATTTAGTTTAATCTTGTTGTGCACTGTGTACTTTGCTCCTTTTCTGACTGGATCTGTTGATTTAGGCGATGATGAGGACCTTGCCCCTACATATTATGGTCCCTATGAGGGTACAAATGATACTTATGTGGAGCCAGATCCCACCCAGGAAACCCCTGCTGTAGAGTAGCTAGCAGTAGCTATCTTTTCTTTCTGTTTCTTATCTTAGTAATCGGGTTTGTCCCCGATTTTATTCTGAATTTCTGTACTAAAACATTTGAATCTGTTGTCGTATTTATTTCAGTTGCAATCTTAAGTTTCTGTTCTCATTTTTATCTTGCCTATGTTAATTATGAATAAGCTAGTTTAGTAAATATGGATTTGACCTAGACAGCGTACTACCGCCGACTCTGCGGCGTAGGCTGGACGTACCCACGCACTCGTGCCCGAATTTCCGGGTGCGGGGCGTGACACGTTTTTATGGTGGCCCATGCAGGTCCAATCCCTAAATAGGGTAATACCCTAGGACAGGATATGGAATAAGATTGAGGATTCTAGGAAAAGCTCATTCACAGTATAGGGTCCTTATTTCAATTCTTGATATCATTTCTGCTCAATTTTCCTATCGCCTTTGATTTCCAAGTATTCTATTCTGATCTTCCTATCCCTTAATCTTTCAGAATGGTCCAGACAAGGAACACAGTAGGAGGCACATCAGAACCAGCTGGGCAGAATGTGCCCGAGACTCTTGCACTCCCGCCGCCTCCATCTGTTCCGACAGTTACTCTGGATGGGGCACAACTACTTGGAGTATTCCAGGGACTGGTGGAATCCCAGAAAGAACAGACTGCACTTCTGCGGACCAGCCTCTCAAAAGCTCTTAGGTCCCAGGAGTCGCCACTCAAGAGGCCAGGGAGTGCCAAAGACTTCAAGAACCTTAGACCCCTGGAATTCTACGGAACTGAGGGCATTCTCTATGCCGATGAGTGGATAGAGAATGTCGAGAGACTCCTGAAGACTGCTCGGGTTCCTGATAATCTCAAAGTGGAGTCCGCAAGCCTGCAACTGTTCGACATTGCTCGAACCTGGTTCAGAGATGAACCCCAACTATCTGCTCCTGACCTCACCTGGAAGGACTTCAAGAGGCTATTCAAGAAGAAATTCTACCCCGAAGGGGCTCGGGAAGCTCTCGAAAGCCAATTCGAGAGACTGGAACAAGGTAACCTGTCTGTTGATGAATATACTGCTGAATTTAGCAGGTTAAGCCACTTTGTGGAGTACATGGTTCGTACCCCGGAGGACAGAGCCCGTAGATTCAAGAAGGGGCTGTCTCCAGATATTCGCCTTGCTGTCACCACCAGACAAGCTCGCACCTATGAGGAAATCCTGAGCGTGGCACAAGACGTTGAGAGAGATATGGGGCATAAACTAAAACGGGAGAGAGATACCGGAAATACGGGACCCAACAAATGCCCTTTTCAACAACAACAACAACAACAGCAGCAGAGGGCCCCGCAGCAAACTCAGCGTCCTCTCCCTCGAGCTCCAGCACCCCAACACCAGGCTCAAGGACAGAACCAACAAGCTGCTGCTTGTAACTTTTGCCAAAAACTAGGTCATACTTGGCAAGTCTGCAGGAAGAGGCTAGGTGCCTGCCTCTACTGCGGCTCAGCAGCGCATCAAATGAGGGACTGTCCAGCTGCTCAAGGATGCACCGCTGCACCCAAGGCTCCAATCCAGGCCAGGCCCCCAGCAGCACAGCAGAGGGGACCCCCGCTTCCAACACAACAACAACGCTTTGCTCAGCACCAACAGCAGCAACAGAGGGGTGCACCGCAGCAAGGCTGTGCTTATGCAATGACTCTGGAAGAAGCTGAAGCCACAGCAGACGTGATCACAGGTTCTGTGCTTATAAATTCAATACCAGCTATTACTTTATTTGACTCTGGAGCTTCACATTCATTCATGTCAGTAGATTTCCTTATGAAGCATAGCTTAATCACTAAACCCCTTAGGAATTGTTATAAGATCATTACCGGTGGAGGAATTATCCCGGTTAGTGATGCCTGTAACAATTGCCCTATTATATTGTGTGGAAGAGAACTGTATGCTAGGCTACTCGTAATGCCAGTGCCCAGTTTTGATATTATACTGGGTATGGATTGGTTGAGTCAACATCATGCCACTATAGACTGCCACAGAGGTAGTGTAATTTTTAGGCCCCCTGACAAGCCAGAATTTGAATTTGCTAGAGGTTCTAGAGAAATTGATAATAACAAAAATTTTGGAGCCCTAGTAACAGAAGAATTGCCACTACCCATTATCTCTGAATATCTTGATGTCTTCCCTGAGGATCTCCCAGGCTTACCCCCAGACCGAGAAGTTGAATTCTCTATTGACTTAGTGCCAGGAGCAGCACCAGTATCTCAAAATCCCTACAGAATCAACAAGAAGGAGATAATAGAACTAAATGAGCAAATCAAAGAACTAGAAGACAAATGCTTCATTAGGTCTAGTGTCTCACCTTGGGGAGCTCCAGTATTATTTGTGCCCAAGAAGGACGGAACATCCCGAATGTGTATTGACTATAGGGCCTTGAATGCCTTAACAATCAAGAATAAGTATCCCCTGCCCAGGATAGATGACTTATTTGATCAGTTAAGTGGAACTCGGGTATTTTTAAAGATTGATTTGAGGTCTGGTTACCACCAAGTAAGGGTGAGAAAGGAAGACATCCCTAAAACTGCTTTCAATACCCGGAACGGACACTACGAATTCTTAGTAATGCCGTTCGGGTTGACGAATGCACCAGCAGTTTTTATGAACTTGATGAACAGAGTTTTCCAGCCATACCTAGACAAATTTGTAGTGGTCTTTATTGATGATATTTTGATCTACTCCAAGACCCCCGAAGAACATGAAGAACATTTGAGGCTAGCATTGGAGACTTTGAGGAAGGAAAAACTTTATGGAAAATTATCTAAATGTGCTTTCTTCCTAGACAAAGTAGAATTCTTGGGACATGTTGTGACTGAAGATGGAATAGCAGTAGATCCTAAGAAGATAGCTGCAGTAGAATCATGGCCCACTCCAGACTCGGTAGCAGAGATTAGAAGCTTCCTGGGACTAGTTGGCTACTATCGGAAGTTTGTGAAGGACTTTGTGAGAATTGCTGAACCCATGACAAAATTAACAAGGAAGGATGAAGAGTTCACCTGGACTGATGAATGTCAGCATGCTTTTGAGGAATTAAAGAAAATGCTGACTACTGCCCCTATTCTGACCTTACCTTCTGGAACCGGAGGTTTCGCTATTTATAGTGATGCTTCTGGAAAAGGTCTAGGTTGTGTATTGGAGCAGAACAAGAAAGTAATAGCATATGCCTCTAGACAGCTTCGACCTCATGAAAAGAACTATCCAACTCATGATTTAGAATTGGCAGCTGTCATTTTTGCTCTTAAGCTATGGAAGCATTATCTTTATGGAGAAAGGGTGGAAATATTTACGGACCATAAAAGTCTAAAATATATCTTCACTCAGAAAGAGCTGAACATGAGGCAAAGAAGGTGGCTTGAACTAATGAAAGACTTTGATATCACCCTTCAATATCATCCTGGGAAGGCCAATGTAGTTGCTGATGCTCTAAGCAGATATCCTATGGCGATATACTTGACTATGGACAGACACCTGCTAGAGGACTTGGAAAGTTTAGGTATTGAAGTAATTATCCCAGGAAAAGAAGGCCAAATGATGAACTTGCAGATTCAGTCTACTTTAATAGACAAGATCAAGGAGACTCAGTTTCAAGACGAAGGCCTGCGAAGCCTTCGAGGACAAGTGCAAGCTGGATTAGTGGAAGATTTCAGAATTCATGAAGATGGATCACTGAGGCATGGCGATAGATTATGTGTACCTCAAGGAGACATAAGAGAAGAAATTATGCAAGAGGCGCACAGATCGCAATACTCTATACATCCATGAGCCAACAAGATGTACAAGGACCTGAGGACGCATGTTTGGTGGCATGGCATGAAAAGAGAAGTAGCCAGGTTCGTATCTCGTTGTTTAGTGTGCCAGCAAGTCAAGGCAGAAAGACAAAGACCTGGAGGATTGTTTCAACCACTGCCCATTCCGGAGTGAAAGTGGGAACATATCACAATGGATTTTGTTTCCGGACTTCCAAGGACACCTAGTGGAAAGGATGCAATTTGGGTGATAGTAGATAGACTGACCAAGTCTGCACATTTTCTACCTTTCAAAGTGGGGCTATCTACAGAAAAGCTGGCAGATTTATATATCAGACATATTGTTAGGCTGCATGGAGTTCCAGTAAGTATTGTCTCCGACCGAGATTCAAGATTCACCTCTCACTTCTGGAAGAGTTTACAAGCCAGCTTGGGGACGCAACTCAAATTCAGCACAGCTTATCATCCCCAAATCGATGGACAATCGGAACGTACAATCCAGACACTTGAAGATATGCTCCGTACATGTGTTCTAGATTTTGGAGGATCCTGGAAAGACTACCTACATCTTGTGGAGTTCTCTTATAATAACAGTTACCAAGCAAGTATTGAGATGACTCCATTTGAAGCTCTGTATGGACGAAGATGTCGTACCCTGCTATCATGGGACGACGTTGGAGAAAGAGCCCTGCTGGGACCAGAGATGGTGATTGATTCAACTGAGAAGGTAAAGCAAATAAGGGACAGACTTCGAGTGGCTCAAGACAGGCAACGACATTGGGCAAATAGCCACCGAAGGCCCTTGGAATTTGAGGTTGGAGAACTGGTATTCTTGAAAATTTCCCTGACACGTGGCACCATTAGGTTCGGAAGGAGTGGAAAACTCAGCCCAATATTTATTGGACCTTTTGGCATTCAGGAGAAAATCGGAGAAGTGGCATACCGACTGGCATTGCCACCCTCTCTGGATGGAGTCCATAACGTCTTCCACGTGTCGCAGCTGAGAAAGTACGTGTCAGACCCCAGCCACATTTTGGATCACTCAGAGCTCGAAGTAGGCCCAAGTCTGACTTACCAAGAGCAACCCGTGGAGATACTGGATCGATCGGAAAAAGTTCTACGGAACCAGGTCATTTCCCTGGTTCGCGTAGCTTGGAAGCACCATTCTCCCGGCGAATCCACCTGGGAGCGAGAAGACGAGATTAGAGAGCGATACCCCTATCTTTTTGAACCATGAGGTATATTTTAATTCTCGGCCTTTTCCTTTCGTGCCTTTGTTATTCTAAAATTTCGAGGACGAAATTTTTATAAGTTGGGTAGGTTGTAAACCCCCTGAATTTTTAAATTATTAAATCTTGGATTTTTCTCAATTTTCTGGAATTTTCTGGAAATTTTCTGAAATTAAAATCAAGGTTCTTAATTATCAAATAATTTTTATTTGTCAATAAATAATATTAAAATATCACGAAAATAATATTTTTTGGTGTAAAATGAAAAACTGGACTTAGGGTAATTTTTCTGGATTTTTCTAGGCCTCAGACCTATTTTTAAATACCTAAAAACTATTTTAATTAATTATTTATTTAATTAACTATTTATTATTATTATTAATTATTATTATTATTATTATTATTTTTATTATTATCTTTATTATTATTATTTAATCCCGGCCCAGCCCGCACCCTGGCCCATTGGGCCGCGGCCCAGCCCGCCTTAACGGGTCGGGTCGGGCTCACCCCGACCCGCACGCCAGTTCCCCCCAGCCCCCACGTCGCCCGACTCCACCGCCGCCCTTCGCGCGCAGCGCCGCGTCCACCGCGCCACGCCCCCTCTTCTCCGCCGTGCTCGGCCTCCCCCTAACCGCCTCCTCCCCTATTTAAACTCCCCCTTCTTCTTCTTCCTCCCAACTCCGGCCGAAACCCTAGCCGAGCTCCGCCCTCTCCTCCGCCACCTCGCCTGAGACCCCCGGCCAGCCCAGCGCCGTCCTCCTCCCTCGGCGCCGCCTCCTCCTCCTTCCTCCTCCGTCTCCGGCAGCAACAACGAGCAGCACCAGCAGCAGCAGCCGGTGCCGCCTCCGCCGCCTCCCAGCGCGCCGCCGCACTGCGCCGCCCTCCGCCGCAGCACCCCCAGCCAGCCTCGGTCTCCCCGCCGCCGTGCCGACCACCGGCCACCGCCGCAGCAGCCAAACCCTAACCCTAGCCCTAATTCTCCTTCCCGTGTCCGACACGAGTCGGACACGACTCGACCCTGATTTTCGGGTCCCCTTCAGGTGCGTGTAATTTTTTGTTCGTAGCTCCGTTTTCAATTCCGCAAATTACATTGCGAAGCCTGTATGACCCTCTCGATGCCCGGATAAACCGTTCGGGGCATCGCGTCCTGTGGTGATCGCACACCGCGATCCAAAAACAGGAAAAATCAGACCCTGTTTCACCCCGGAACTGAGTGCGCCCCGCCAAACGGGACGACTTGGTCGCGTGCGGTCTTCACAGATACGTGCGCGTCGTCGATACGGACGTGTGAGATTTCGTGAAAGCTGATTCGGGTGTGCGTGCACACCGAAATCAACGCGTATCCACGGACATCGCCCCGTATCCGACTTTTTGGCATTTTGCCCTAACTTCTTGTACACACGTCAGATCGAGACGAAACTTACGCCATCGGACTCGTAGCGATACGCTGGTCCTGTGGGTCAAGTTTGGTTCGATTCTGAGAAAGTTGACGAAATTGCGTGTCGTGGGCCCCACAGGCCCCACTCGACGGGCAATTTTTTGTTCGGCTCATCGGAATCCAAATCTGGAAGTTCCGTTGGGTTCGTATCAGCGTTCCTGACCTGTTGACACTAAGTTTGGTAAATTTGGAGACCTTTGACCCGGACACATTTTTCGGTGCAAAGCGGGCCCACCGACGGATCCCGTTTTGACCCAAAACTGCCGTTTTTGCCCTTGTCTTCAAATTGGACCCAAGAATAGGCATTTCTAGCTATTTAACATCTTCTGAGCATGATGATAATGTCTATTTCAGCTTTTGGACTTATCTCTGGAAATTTTCCCCAAGAACCAAATTAATCAGATCCAAACAACAGGCAAGTACCTGCACTTCAAGTTAAATCTTTATATTGTGATAATTAATTCCCTGCTTTACTAGTACCCTTTAATGATTACACCTAGTGTTAGAAATGCTGGATTTCATGTCTTGAATATTGGAGTTCATGTCTTATTTTTTATGTCGGGTGGGAGAATACTAGAAGGCATGTAGTCTACCCTTCCCCTTGTCATGTTTAATAGCTGTTGGTACGCGATACCTCAGCCGGATCTCGATTTTCCTTATTTAATAGCCATTTATGACGGCCGAATTAGCCTTATAAACCTCTACATGCCAACTATGTATTCTAAAAACAAATACAAGTTCACACAGATAGTTTCTGGTCATGTTATATTTCTTGCTGACTGTTGTAGTTTCATTTCCTGTATCATTTAGTTCTGTTTTCTCATATTCCTGTTTACAGCATTAACTCTGAGATATTGATGTTCTTTTATGCAGTTTCTCAACATGATATTCATTTTAATTGTCATAAATATTTAGTTTAATCTTGTTGTGCACTGTGTACTTTGCTCCTTTCCTGACTGGATCTGTTGATTTAGGCGATGATGAGGACCTTGCCCCTACATATTATGGTCCCTATGAGGGTACAGATGATACTTATGTGGAGCCAGATCCCACCCAGGAAACCCCTGCTGCAGAGTAGCTACCAGTAGCTATCTTTTATTTCTGTTTCTTATCTTAGTAATCGAGTTTGTCCCCGATTTTATTCTGAATTTCTGTACTAAAACATTTGAATTTGTTGTCGTATTTATTTCAGTTGCAATCTTAAGTTTCTGTTCTTATTTTTATCTTGCCTATGTTAATTGTGAATAAGCTAGTTTAGTAAATATGGATTTGACCTAGACAGCGTACTACCGTCGACTCTGCGGCGTAGGCTGGACGTACCCACGCACTCGTGCCCGAATTTCCGGGTGCGGGACGTGACAATACTGAAGATCAATATCGTAGTTCGTCAATAACTTGAGCCACTTCCTCTGCCGCATGTTGAGCTCCTTCTGTGTGAATACATATCTCAAGCTCTTGTGGTCTGTGAAGATCTTCACTCGATCACCATATAGGTAATGCCTCCAAAGCTTAATTGCAAACACTACTGCTGCCAACTCAAGATTATGCGTCAGATAACTCTTCTCATGATCTTGAAGTTGCCGAGACGCATAAGCTATCACTCTGCCATGCTGCATAAGGACACACCCTAGTCCCACTCCTGAAGCATCATAATAAACCGAGAATCCACCTAGTCCCACCAGAAGTGTCAGAATAGGAGCCAAAATCAAACTTTGCTTGAGCTTCTCGAAAGAAGTATGACAAGCATCTGACAACTCAAATCAAACATCCTTACACTTCAGCCGTGTCAAGGGTGCGAAGATCCTCAAAAAGTCTGTCACAAATCGCCTATAGTAACCTGCTACACCCAGAAAAATGCGCATATCTAAAACTGTATGGGGTACTGGCCAACTCTCAATATCCTCCACCTTCTTCGAATCTACCTCGACTTATCCACCAGAAATGATATGTCCCAAGAATGATATAAGATCAAGCCAGAACTCACATTTGCTGAATTTTCCGTACAGCTGCTGCTCTCGAAGAATCTGAAGAACTACGCGAAGATGCTGCTCATGCTCTTCCTCACTCCAACTATAGACCAATATATCATCAATAAACACTATCACAAACTGGTTTAGGTAAGGCATGAAGATGTTATTCATGATAGACATGAATATAGCTGGTGCATTGGTTGCTCCAAATGGCATAACTAGGAACTCCCAATAACCATATCTAAATCTTAACACTGTCTTGGGTATGTCCTGCTCTCTGACTCTAATATGATGATATCCAGACCGTAAATCGATCTTAGAAAACACAGCTGCCCCACTGAGCTAATCAAACAAGTTATCTATCCTGGAAAAGAGATACTTGTTCTTAATGGTTGCCACATTTAGTGTTCTATAATCAATAATTAAATGCGATGAACCATTCTTCTTCTTAACAAGATGTAACGGGGCTCCCCAAAGGGATGCACTAAGTCTAATGAATCCCTTGGCTCTTAAATCCTCAATCATCTGGTACAAGATCTCCAACTCAGATGGTGACATCCTGTAAACTCTTTCTGAAACTGGCTCTGCTCCCGGGATTAAATCAATGTAGAACTCCATATCTCTAACTGGTGGTACACCTGGTAGCTCATCGGGAAATACATTAAGAAACTCACAAACTATCCTGGAAAACTGTGCCTCCTCGGCCTCCGCCATCATTAATGTAACCTCCGGTGACTCTACTGTACCTCTCAAGAATGAGAACTCCTCTCTACCAGGTACACGAAAGATAACCTTGCCACTATGGCAATCTATCATTGCGTGCCTCGCACTCAACCAATTTATCCCAAGGAAGACATCATAATCACCCATAAAAACTCTATCAGCCTCGCAAAAAACTCTCTCCCGCACACTATAACTCTACAAGAGGGATATGATCTATCTACTCCCACAAGATCGTTACCAGTAAGTATATTCAACCTTACAGGTAAGGACTCGGACTCCAATCCAACTCGTGTCACCAATCGTACCGATATAAATGAATACGATGCACTGGAATCAAATAAAGCTGAAGCTGAATTAAAGTGGATGAGAATGGTACCTACTACCACCTCTTATGCTGCCAAGGCCTCTGTCATCGATAGCAAGAATGCTCGACCCTGTCCTCCAGGTGTCGGTCCCCTCTGCTGCTGACCTCTAGGTCTTGCCTGGGCCTGGGCCTGCGTATACTGTTGCGACCTCTGCTAGAATGCCTGAGCCTGTGGAGGCAAAGGCCTCTAAACCTGTTGTTGTTGCACTGGTGCTGGTGCACTGTATTGCGAAGCTGTTGGATGAACTGCTGATTGGGCTGATGATGACCCAGTCTGGTTTATCCTAGGACATGTCCCGACCATGTGGTTTGATGCCCCATACACCAAGCACAATCCATGTGCCCTACGATACTCCAATATAATATGTACAGGTTTTCTGCAATAGAAATAACTACGGGAAGAAGAAGAGGATGACTGCCTCTGCTGAGGGCGCATCTGGAAAGACTGCTGAGACGATATTGTCCTCCTTGAGGATCCAATCGTCAGGACGCGAACTGCTGGAGCTGGTGCTGATGACTGGGATGATGATCCTCCTGAAACGTGGGACCTCTTTTGGCCCCAACTTGATCTGTGATCCTCTATGAGGTATACTCAAACCTCCTAGCTGCCCGCATCACCGCGTCGAATGTCTAAAACTCATGCTGCTCTATCGCCAGGATAATCTCTAAATGGAGTCCCTGATGGAACCTTCTTGCCATCTCCAACTCGGTCGCTACCAAAGTGGGAGCAAACCGACTAAGTCTCGCAAACTCTGCCGCATAGCCGTCGACGGTCCTGTCCTCCTACCTGAGGTTGTTAAACCTCTGCTGAAGCTCATAACACACCACCGCGTCAAAGAACCTCGCCTAAAACCTCTCAGTAAAAATTGCCCATAAAATCGGGGTTGTGAGGAAAACCTCATGTATTGCCCACCAGTCATGGGCCAAATCTAATAACTATAGCCTCACTACTGCTACACCCTCTCTAGCTGGAGTCCCTGCTGCCTCAAGGATGGCCTCAGTGTCCTGCAGCCAAGCATCGAACAAAATCGCATCCGCTGTGCCCAAGAAGAACGGAGGACTGAGACACCTGAAGCTGGTCGCAGAGTTATGAATATGAGAACTACCTCATTCTAATGCTTTATGGACCGACTGAGTGAGTACGTCCCTCTGGTGCTACTGGGCCACTATGAAACCTCGAAGAACATCCATCAGTTCTCCGACAATAGCTTCTGGCTGCTCTGGCTGAACGAGGTACACTGGCTGCACTGGTGTTGCCTGCTGGTCCGATATTGTCGGCCGATCTGCCTCGGGATCTACTCTAGACCCTGCCCCTGAATGAAGGGAGAGCCCCAATTGGTAGAAAAAAACCCACAACCCCTATGAGGTCGATCCCCAGGAATACGCTGGGCTCCCGAATGTTGACCCTCCATGAGCTGCACTCGATCCATCAGACCGGTAGTAACAGGAACAGTGTCCCTGAAAGATAAGGACACAAAAGTCAATCGAAGAACATGATAGATCAACGAATAAGCAGGTATTAGATCAAGAATCAGGGATGGAGATAAATGACTAGGGATCAAAGTGAACCGTTAAGGATTAAGACATATAGCAACATCAACAACCCCATATATCCAAAAACTAGACCTGCATGGGCCACCACTAAAACCATGTAACGCCCCAGAACCAGAATACTGGAAAGCGGGACAGACAAGGCCAGCTACGTATACTTAGAGCACTCTGGTACTCCACATATACGGTGAAGCTGTAAAACATAAGGGGTCACTAATACAATCCAACAGTCAAGCCTAGGTCCAACAAAACCCTAGTGTCTCAATCACAGGAACAACAAGAATAATAACAAGATGTAAGATCAGCTGAGATATAATAGTAAAGCATCCTGAACTATAATATACAGATGATCATGATGCTAGTAAACACAAAATGAGTATACTAGCCATAGTCTATGTCATACATGATCAACCCTAGGATATGTCAATCATGCAAAACCCATAGGCTAACAGATCAAACCAAAATACGAGCTAAACACGTGCTCGGTGGCTAAACGCCAACAAAAGAAGAATGTACATCAGAGCGGAGAAGTAAGAAAATCCACCTAAGCGGTCTGGTGCTCCGGGTGGTCACCATCCTCGGGAAGATACGAAAGATCCTCTGGTACTGCTACTGGATCTGGCCACACAAAACCAGTGGGGTCAGAATCCAAAATAGCAAGTACTACAAAGGAAGCCAATCTAGGAACTTAAACCAACAACACAAGCAATACAAATACTGAAAGTAAGGACTAAATGTAAATGATCTCAGGATAAAATAAATACTGTAAACCTGCAATAAGAAATATCCTGAACTGATGAGAAATAAAGAATAACAAGTACAGAAAATAAATGTGTGATCATGTAAATCCTGGATTAATCATCATCCATCAATCACGACAAATCATGTAAGTATGGCTTGATACTTTAACTAACTAGGATTATCACAATCCTTAAATACTAATATTTATAATGTAATTCGATGCTAGAGTTCCTTCTGATCGCGTGCCCCTACATTATGTCTGGGATATCCATACGCACAAACCACACATGATACTCCTCAAGATACTCCATAATATAAAGTACTGGATACTCCGCAAGATAACTGTACTAATAACCGGGACTGCATACAATCTAGGAAAATCCCTAGCCTTGAACTAAGTGGATCTCTAGTTATTTAACCCCTAACAGTTTCTTGTATAAATTCAGGTATGACATTCCGCAGTATCCATCCTAGACAAATCAAGTTCTAATAGTAATATAATCCAATTTTAATATATATTGCACAAATGGATACATATAAGCCACGACAATAACCAAGCCACGTGAAACCAAGTGAAGCCAGTTAAAGCCAAGTGAAGCCATGTCAATCTAGGTGAAGCCAAGTAAAACCATGTACCACCATGTGAAGCCATGTCAAGTCATGTCAAGTCAAGTCAATCATTTAACGTGTAGTCGAGCAAAGCTGGATAAAATCGAGTAAAGCCATGTCAAGTCATCCGAAGCCATGTAAGTTTATGTCTTGACAAAAGCCAGAAGAATCAACGAAATCATAAAAATTTGAGAATTCCTAAAGAAAGAGCAGGATCTGTATACCGTCGGTACAGTCCAATACACCGTCGGTATACCGGTCAAGAGATAGAAAAAATACAACAAGTTCTAGATTCCAACAAACTGGTATACTGTCGTTATGATGGAGTATACCATCGGTATACTGGAGTATACCATCGGTATGCCCTTCCAAGTAGGCCCGAAAGCTGCTGGAAATAAAAGTTTCACAAATCGGTATACCATCGACACAGCCGAGTGCACCGTCGGTATGCGGGCCAAGACAAATATCTAACAATGTCGGCAAGATCAGTATACCATCAGTACACTATAGTATACCATCGGTATTCCGATAAGGTTCACGAAAATATCTAGAAGTCAAAATCGGTATACCTTCGGTATACTGTAGTATACCGTCGGTATCCCGATTTTTGAGGTAAAATAGGCCAAAGTCAGATCTGATTTTCGGGACCCAAATCAAACTCCAAAAATCACCAAAAACCAAGTCTAGCAAGAAGTCAAGTCAAGGGGTAAGTCTCATATCACAATATGGACTAAAACTCACGGTCATAACTCCGGTAGCGTCACCGTTACCGAGTTACAAAAAGGGACAAAACAAGATTCTACCAGAAATCAAAACCGAGGCGGTAAAAAGACTAGAAATCATGAGAAGAACAAATATAGTAAAGCAAGTCTAAGCTAAAAAGCAACAGCCAAAGCTCCAGGAAAGAAAATGACAGAAGGTAAAAGAAGTTCATGTAATCAACAATGTGTACTTGCCTAAAGTGAGCTTCCAGCCTAAATCTTATAGTCCATCACCTCTAAGGGGTTCAAAAATTATACTCCAGGTCTCAAGACCAAGCTCCAAGCTCAAGAGGAAAATGGGGAAAAGAAGAGAGAGAAAGAGAAAGATAAAAGAAAGAAAGCAAGTACTATATATAGAGGAATCTCAAAAGTGAAACAAATATCTCCAGGATCGGTATATCATCGGTATACTGTAGTATATCATCGGTATACTGGTTAGGTAGTAAAGTTTCAATTTTTAAGAATTTTGAGCTACCTCGAGAACCAATAAAATACAATAAATAAAATAAAATACGTATCCACATAAAATACGAATACTGTGAGACGAGTCTCACATGGCTCGAGTGCCCAATATCTACAGGTAGAGGGGGAATGAACACTGATACACTTGTATCAGCAAAGAGTGATCAGTAGTAAAGTTCAGGTCTGAGTACATGTGCACATATTGGTGCACATGTGTACTCAGTTGGAGCATGTTGAGAGGTGAGGTAGATGAGTGCAGTAGGAGTTATTGTGGATGTTAGTTGGTATCAGTAGGAGTTATAGAAAGCATGGGGTATTTAGTTGGTGATTGGGTTAGGGTGTTGCACAGGCCTGGGTGCAATTGCAACTAGTTGCAACATTTGGTAGTTCAGTATCAAGAGGGGATCAAGTGCAGTGATTTAGTAAAGGAGGAATGGTGCTCAGGTTTGAGTTGTTGGATCGAGTAAGGTCTGTAAGTAAGTGAGGTAGGGACCTGCACATCTGTAGGTATTGAGGTAAGTCTTGGGTAGTGCACATCATAGTGCATGTCAGGGTAAATAACAGAATATAGTGTTTTTAGTTCAGTTGTCATACAGTCCTTGCCAGTGTATAGGTAATAAATGATGGGTGACGAGGGCAACAATATAGTATAAGCTTGGGTTCATGTTGGTGTTAGTATAGGCCAAAATAAGAGTGAAGTGAGCTGACAGGGTATCAATATTAGGGGAGTTAAGGGGTAGGTATATGTGTTAAGTTATAGTGTCAGTAAGTTAGTATATTATTAAACACTAAGTATTAGGTCATAGTATTGGTTAAGGTAAATACTAAGGTATTAGATATTAGATAATTTAGGGTATCACACACACACATATATATATATATATATATATATATATATATATATATATATATATATATATATATATATATATATATATATATATATATATATATATATATTAGTGTCTATAACCTAGTGTGAACCATATTAGTTAGAATAACTTAGTATACTCTATAATTAGTTAAGTATAGCCTAGGATAACCAAGTATTGACCTAGCATGGTACTACCAAAGACCTAATCAATATAAATTGATCTAATTTCACTTCACACCCAAATGCCTAACCTAGAGCTAATTATACAAGTTTATGATTCCAAAACACCTTTTGACATTGATATTCCATATTTAGGACTTTTGGACTCCAGTTTAAGCATTGTTGGATATTCATTGCTCAGGACCACATGCGAGTACATTCTCTAACAGTTTACTTTATTTTGATGATTACTATAATATCAGTTTTGTAGTTTTATACTTGATTTCTAACATGATGGTACATGGGCTAGTATATGTAGATTCTAGTCATGAGTAATCGTGATTGGATCCATTGTATTAGTCAAGGGATGGAAAAGTATTAGTAGGTTATGTGATCATACCTCACATATACATGTATCATAGCTAATCTTACACCTCACGTATGGTTAGATGACCTTATTACATGTCCCATAGCTTGCTATATATGATTGAGCTTGACCCTATTATATTATATGCATCATAGCCAATCATATATAGCTAAGCCTGGTCTTATATTCGTGCATTATAGCTAATCATATATGATTTTGCTTGATCATATATTATGTTCGTGCCTCATAGCCAATCATATATGATCTAGCCTGATCCATGTTCTCAAGTCAATCACATAACAAACTAATATTTCAAACACTTAGTTATTTACAGTTATTTCTCTATTTTAGTTATTCTTGATGATACTGTCATTTACTTGTTTACTTATTATTCATTATTTACCTATGATATAATTTATTTCCTACATGTTCCTTATGATTCTAGTATTACTATTCCAGCATGTATTCTGATTAGTTACTATTTTATAGTCTTTATCAACTTAATTGGAACTGTTATTAGTTTATGTGCTTCGCTCCAATCCTGACTGAATAATATTTTTCAGAGGACTTAAGAAATTTATGTTCCACTTACTATGGACCTCAGGATGGCGTAGTTGTGGAGTATGTTCAGGAGCCTCAGGAGGAGCAAGTTCTCGTAGAGGAGACACATCTAGCAGTTACTTAGCTAGCACTTAGTATTCTTATTGTACTGGAATTGTTTCCAGCAACCTAGACTATTGAGATGTTAATATTTGATTCTTATATTAATGTTGGAGATTGCTAAACTCTTAGACATAATGTTGGTGATATGAGATGACTATTTCTAGTCTTATGTTTTGGATTCTCTTATTCTATCATTTTGTGCCACTTATCTTCCTTGTAGAACTCTTGTGATTTAGTATCGATATTGTCATTATATATTGTCACATCTTGTCCTCCTTATATAATTGAGATATTATCGACATGTTATGATATTATTATTGTGCGACATTGATAGTTAGTTATTGACCCTAACAGCATTCTGCATCGTTGTTGCAGCGTATACTTGACGTTGCCACGTGCTCGTGCCCCGAACATCCGAGTGCGGGTCGTGACATCCCCCCCCCCCATTTTTAATTTTATTAGTGTTACCCCCATTTCATGCATTTAGCAAAAAAAAATTCATTTACCCCCCCCCCCCCATTTTTTAACACTAATTGGGGGAGGGGGGAGGTTAACACTAATAAAATTAAAAATAAGGGGGGTAGTTCTAGAGATATATGAATATGAAATGGGGGTGGGTGGGGGGAGGGGAAAATACAATTAACTCTAAAATATTTTATATATATATATATATATATATATATATATATATATATATATATATATATATATATATAATTGAAACTTTTATTTTAACTAGAGAATCCACATATCACGCCCAATAACCTATCTCATCAACAAAATCATTCCCATCTCTTCCCTCTATTGGAACTTGATCACAATCTAGATCAACACCAATTCAAGATTTACAACAAACTAAAAATTCAAATTTAAACCAAATAAATCAAACATCAGCATATCCCCGCAACAATAAAATCAGTTTAAATTCTAAAGAACATAATAATCAAACCCAAATATAGAGTTTCTCACCACCCCAAACTCTTTATCGAATTGGAATTATCCAATCTGAATTCGAAAATCCAAATCGAGACTCAACATAAAATTATAACTAAATATGATAAGCATAACAAACTGATTAGTTTCTCCAATTTCCCCAAATCCTCCCCTATGGCAGATTTAAGGGATAACCTCATTCAAATTTTGATCTTATCAAGGAATTTAAATTAAAAGTAACCCTAATCTAAGAAGAATTAATACAATAATAAATTGTATATAAATAGAGGAAATCTCTCGTCATGGAATTCCCTATTTGAATTTCTCATCTTGACCCACACTCGATCCTTTTATTGCCATGTTCAAAGTTAACAATCCGTCTCCGGTAGCCGTTGTTGCTTGACCGTGACTTCATGTGCCGACCGCAGTTGTTGAGTCGCCGAGCTGCAACCTTGTCGAATCACTGAGCTCTATCGACTTGCCTATGCAATGTGCCAAGCTAACGCCACTTTTTGTCTACCGCCCTCGTCGACCAGAGGACGATTGACGTTGCCATCTACTGGATTTTCGAGAAAAAGTGGACGGGAGGAACCGAGGAGGAATTGCTGGAATTGGAAAGTGGAATCGAGAATAGCAGTTGACTCTCTCTCCAACGGTGAGTATAACCCCCCATCCCCTTTTAATCGGGTATTTGGGCCTTGGGTCATAACTAGGTAAGAAACAAAAAAAAACATTATATAGGATATTAGGCCTGAGGCCCTACAAAAAAAAAATCAAAACCCTGAAGTATCCTAGAGCCCAATCAATAATTATAAGTAAGCCATAACCCATTTATTAGAAGAGAAGAGTAATATATATTTTATCTAAATATTAATTATATAAAATTCTTAAAGATAAAAATTAAATATATTTTCTTTCTTGAAATTGTGTATAGGCAAATCATTCGAGGACTCCACATAAACCTTAGACAGTAGGCAATTATACCTTGTCAACTCGTACAGTATATTTGTATGCATGTTTCCTATTCTACTATTGTTTATTTTTTATTATATTATACTTATTTCATGTTGCTTTACTTTTCTTTCTTGTTTAACGTGAACATATATTTATTTCTATTTTCTATCCTTGCTTCTCGTATTATATTTTTGTGATTTTGTGTGCTTCTTGTGATACTGTTGGGTATTCCTATTCCACTGTCCCCTTGACATGACTTGACTTAAGTTCTACTAGGGCTTGACTTTACTTTACTTGACTCCTAGTTCTAGACAAGGAGATTGTTTTAAGGCTGGCTATACTTGACCACCCTCATTCGTGAGCTCCCTTTAGGCTACGAAGGAGACTCCATGAGCTCCCATTGGGTTGCAATTATTTTTTATTTTTCTTATAGTCACGTTTATAGCACGATTCTCGATGACATGCTACTTATCTTCATTCCTTATTCTTGTTTTTTTGTCCTTGTCATTATTCTTGCATGTTTGTACTTTACTTTTGGAATGTATATTATGGGGTAAAGTACAAAAAATCCCTCCTTAGATTTGTCTCGAAAGCAAAATAAGACCTATTAGACGCTTACAACAAATAAATCCTCCCGTAATAAAATTTTCGATCAAAATACCCCCTCTCGCCAACTAAACATTAGAATTTAACGTTAACAAAATTTAAAAAATCCTAAACTATCCTTCCCCCTCCCCCCTCCTCTTTCTTCCTCCTCCCCCCCTATCGTGCCTCCTCCTCCTACCCTCCTCGTTCTCCCCCTCCTCTCCGCGTCGTCGGCCTTCTCCTCCCGCAGCCCTCTTCCCCTCCTCTTTCTCTGACATCCCCACTCCTGATTCCGCTGCGGTGGCGCAGCAATAACAACAACGGGGTGCGCGGGGAAGCGCAGAGTGGCACCGGAGGAGGCAGGGGGGAGCTCGGGGGAGGCGCGGGTGGAAGGAGGGGGAGCTCGGGGGAGGCACCGGGTGGTGCGGAGGAGGAGGGGGAGGCACGGGGGGAGGAGGGGGAAGCTCGGGGGTGGCACGGAGGGGGAAGGAGGAGGAGGAGGAGGAGGAGGTGAGGGCTGGAGAAGGGGATGAGGAGGGAGGAGAAGGGGGTGAGGGCTGGAGGAGGTAAGGGGGCTGGAGAATGAGGAGGAGGAGGGGGGAGCTCGCCGGCGGGGAGGAGGGCAGGAGGGAGCAAAAAGTGTTACGCCCAAGTCCCAAGATACGTAGGACTAGGAATACGTAGCATGTCAGCCGTATGTATATGACACTCCAATGTGTTAAAAAAATCATAACACACACGTACGTTGTATATGAATAAATAATTCACAAGTGGTACATATATTGTCGTCACAAGTCACACACATCTATATCTCATCCACAGACACAAGTAAAGGAATATCAAAATAAATAACTAAAAGTCTCAAGTACGAGGTATCAAAAAAAATAATAGTCGGGTGGAGATAAATCAACTACCAAACGACTAAATCAAAACTAAAATAATAGAGGAGGACAAAACTCCATTATAAAATAAAATGTCAAATAAAAGATATATCAGTAGAAAGATCCATCAACTGTGAAGTAATCATGGGTACTCAGAGGGTAAGACCTCCTCAACAGAGAATGATGTGTCAGGTCCCAGTCCGTATTCCTGCGGATAATCCTGATCGTCTATACATGGAAAGGGATCAGGTCCTCAGAGGGATGTAACAAGATACATAAAAGTATGCTGATAAAGTACTGAAAGTAAACATCCAACGTGGTCGCCTAACCAGTCTATGTGATATGCAGTTTAAGAACAACTTTTTCGCGTATAGACTATCTGACTAAAATAATGGGATGGGCATACTTCTCTCGGAGATCCAGGGGCCACTAGCATAACGTATTTCGATCGTCATAGGCCTACAGTAAATAATGGGGTCATAACGCCTCGCGTCTTCGGTGGAGCTTACGGACCAAAAAGAAAAAAGTGTAAATGAGTCACATACGCTTACTCATTGTTCTCCCCACCCAATTCTACTAACGTGTCAATCCATAACACACAAACACCTCTAGTAACTGCTAAGTCTGATAAACATGATATTTTTATTTAGCAGTTATTCCTTATCCGCCACACGACCTATACATACAGTTGGCCAGCCTAATACCCAAGTCCGTATCCTATATAAGACTCACAACTCGTGTAACAATTATGTCACGGCCAAATGAACATAATGATGCCTCAAACTCATTGGATGGTCTCGTAAAACTCGGTCAATATGTATAATATAAATAAAGACAATGACGACGCAACCGTCGTTGCACCCAAGTCTTTCTTGGACGTGTAGTTTTATATAAAAAAATAAAAATAAAAAACAAAAATTAAATATGCAGCAAAGAATGTAACTAAACAGTACTATGGCAAGGTATACTTGCCTAGCAAGCAAGCTGTGTAATGTAGACGTCCAGACGATGATCCCAAGGAACCAAAAAGTAAGGAATCTGACAGAACGTCTTCGGATACTGAAATAAACATCACCAACATTTCCAAAATCAGTGAGATAGTCAGAAAACATCACCAACATCTCTGGATGCTGAAATAAACATCACCAACATCTCCGGATGTTGAATATACGGTTCAGTCAAATGTCTCAGAATCACGTGAAACTTAGGTCACAAAACCAGCGTGATACCACGGATCCGTTGGCGTAAGTTTTGTCTCGTTTCGACAAGCGTGCACCTACTAATAGAGAAATTTGCAAAACGTCGATACGGAAGACTTTTTACAGATACAGGTTGATTCAGGCGTGGACACACGTTCGAATCAACTTTTGCAAATGCCCACATGTTAGAAAATATCATACGCGCCTTTCAGTGTAACTGGTACATGACATGGTGGTCCGGTTTATCAGGATGCACTCAGTATCGCAAGTTTTCTAAGTTTTTAAAAACTATTTTCGTGATTCTTGACATGATTTTTAGTATAGATTTATTGATCAAATATGTGCAAATAATACATCATTTTAATGCCGAATAGGTTGTATTTAGGTATGTCAATTTAGACTCCAGGTTCGTCAAATATTCTGGAATAAACTTGCCTTCCAATATGGCCTCATAGATCAGTTTACAGGTGTTCTATTTTGCATGAAAACTCAGATATTTCGAAAAGTTTCGGTTGAATTAAAAACAGAAATAAAGTTGTTCGAATAAAACTACTTAAAAAAATTAGAAGGTGTTCATGTTGTGGTTGAATCTAACAACTGGACGAAAATTCGGCCGCGTATGTAGAAAAAAATTCAGCGAAGAAGATGGGTACCTGGATTGGGTTTCAGAGGCCAAGGTGAGTGTGTGCGTGCGTTGGGACGGCGGCGGCGGCGGTGCTCCGGCGTCCAAAGCGGTCGAGCGGTGGTGGGTGGATGAATACGGGAGGAGGAAGGTTAAGGTTAGGGTTTTTCGATTACTATGTGTATATATATATATATATATATATATATATATATATATATATATATATATATATATATATATATACTGCTATGGGGCCATTCCGCGGGTCGGGTCCGCATGAGGGAAAAGGTTGCTTTGCTGAGTTCTTTATTGTTTCCAAGTCCAATTTGGACTTAAGTTACCAAGTTGGGGGAAGCTCACGTGGATGGGTATTGGTTAGTTATATATATATATATTTTTTTTATTTTTTTCTTATTACTATTATCCCTATTATTATTATCATAATTTTTATTATATATGCAGGAATTGTTTTGTTTTATTTTATTTAATTTATTACTATTATTATTATTATTATTATTACTAAGAATTATGGGTACGTCGTCTATATAAGTACTATTATTTTTATTATTATAAAAAAATCTAAAAATTTAGAGAATGTTACATTCTATCCAACTTACAAAAATTGTCCTCAAAATTAAAACTAATGCGTGAAAGGGAACGAGAATATTATACGTTAGAAATGAACAGATTAAATCATACATTGATCTTCTAATAGATATGGAAAACGTTTGTGCATCTCATTCTCGCGCTCCCAAGTGGACTCTCCTGGCGAGTGATGTCTCCATGCCACGCAAACCAAGGGAATAGACTGATTCCTCAATACCTTCTCTCGATGGTCTAGGATCTCTACAGGCTGCTCTTGGGATGACAAGCTCTGCCCAATGGTAATCTCGGAGTGATCGAGAACATGACTGCTATCTTCCATAGATCACCTTAGTTGCAATACATGGAATACATTATGCACTCTCTTGAGTGAAGGTGGTAGTTCCAGTCGATACGCGACTTCTCCACCTTGCTCAAGCACATCAAATGCTCCAATGTACCTTGGACTCAACTTGCCGCGTCCCCCAAAGCGAATAGTGCCTCTAGTTGGCGATATCCTCAAGAAGATATAATCGCCTTCTTTGAACTCTAGAGGATGGCGATGAAGATCTGTCTACTGCTTCTATCTGTCTTGCGCTGCTCGCAAGTACTCATGTATCCTCTTTACCTTCTCTACAGTGCTAAAAACCAACTCTGGCCCCAAGATCTGACATTCTTCTACGTCGCTCCAATACACGGGAGACCTACACTTCCTTCCATACAAAGCTTCAAATGGAGCCATCTGGATGCTCGCTTGATAGCTATTGTTGTAGGAAAACTCCACAAGATGCAGGTGGTCCTCCCATTATCCTCCAAAGTCTAGCATGCATGCCCGCAACATGTCCTACAGTGTCTGTATAGTATATTCTGATTGCCCATCTGTTTGCGGATGATAGGACGTATTGAACTTTAAACGAGTCCCAAGACTCTCCTGTATGCTCCTTCAAAAGTGAGATGTGAATCGTGAATCCCTGTCTGACACAATACTAACCGAAATATCGTATAATATCACGATCTATCTCATGTATAAGTCAGCCAAAGTTTTGGTAGACTGGCCAACTCGAAAAGAAAAGAAATGAGCGGACTTGGTAAGTCGATCCACAATCACTCAAACAACATCTCTCCCACTTGGACTCTTCGGAAAGCCCATGACAAAGTCCATAATGATGTACTTCCACTCAGGAATCGGAAGTGGTTACAGTAATCCTGTTGTCCTCTGGTGTTCAGCCTTGACCTGCTGACATACCAAATATTTGTCCACAAAGCGAGCTATCTTCCTCTTCATCCCAAGCCACCAAAAGTGATGTCGTAAGTCATGGTACATCTTGGCGCCTCCAGGATGAATAGAATATATCGAACTATGAGCCTCTGCCATCAGCTCCTGTCGAAGCTCTCCATTGGAAACATATAGACGACCACCACATCTCAATATCCTATTAGCATGAATGCGCAATCCCATCAGCTCTTCTGCCTCGGTCCTCTCTCTAAACCTCATGAATCTAGTATTCATTGGTAAAGCTGCCCTGATCCTCTCTACTAGCGATGACTGCACTTGCAAGTTAGCTAGTATTCCGTCTGATCCGGGTAATACAATATTTATACCAAGCTCCTACAAGTCCTCCAGTAATTTCCTCTACGTCGTCAAGAATAATGCCATCGGCTTGCAGCTTAACACATCTACTACCATGTTAGCCTTGCCCGGGTGATAATGCAGTTCTATCTCGAAATCCTTCATCAATTCAAGCCACCGTCTTTGTCTCACATTTAGCTCCTTCTGCGTGAAGACATACTTGAGGCTCTTATGGTCGATATAGATCTCCACTCGTTCCCCATATAAGTAATATCTCCATAGCTTCAGGGCAAAAATAACGACTGCAAGCTCCAAGTCATGAGTTGGATAATTCTTCTCATGTACTCTCAACTGTCTAGATGCATACGCAATCACCTTGACATGCTGTATCAATACGTATCCCAATCCTTTCTTTAATTCACTATTGTAGATCACGTAGCCTCTTGATCCTAATAGAATAGTCAACACTGGTGTCATAGTCAAACGCTTCTTCAACTCCTCAAAAGTGGCTTGATACTCATCCTTCCATATGAACTCTCGGTCCTTGCAAGTCAAACGAGTCATAGGCTCTGCTATCCTTGAGAAATTTTCCACGAACCGTTGGTAATATCCGGCAAGTCCAAGGAAACTTCTCACTTTCGATGCTAATCTAGGAACATACCATGTCTCAACTGCAAAGATTTTCTCTGGATCTACCAAAATGCCATCCCCAGTGATGACATACTCAAGAAATGAGACCTTATCCAGAAAGAACACATTTATTGAGCTTCGCAAACAACCGCTCTCTCCTCAATGTCTATAAGACAATCCGCAAGTGCTTCTCAAGCTCCCCGTAGATTTTCAAATATACAAGGATGTCATCTATGAAAACAACCATGAACTGATCCAGATACTGAAGGAAGACTTGATTCATCAGTCCACAAAGACCGTTAGAGCATTGGTCAACCCGAATAGCATGGCCATAAACTCGTAGTGCCATATCTCATCCTGAATATGGTCTTCGAAATATCCTGCTTTTGCACCTTCATCTGGTGATATTCCGATCTCAAGTCTATCTTCGAGAACACCTTGGCTCCACTAAGCTGATCAAATAAGTCATCGATGCGCTACAGAGGGTACTTATTCTTCACAGTCATAACATTCAAGGCTCTATAGTTAATGCACATGCGCACTGACCCATCCTTCTTGGGTACAAACAACACTGGAGCTCCCCAGGGTGATGCACTCGGTCGAATGAAGCATTTCTCCTCTAACTCCTACAACTGTGACTTCAGCTCATCCATTTCCTTCTTTGTTAATCTATAAACATGCAACGCTATGGGTGCTGCTCCTGGGGTCAACTCAATCGAGAATTCTACATCTCTGTCTAGAGGTAGCCCTGACAAATCTTCTGGAAAGACGTCTTGCAACTCTGAAATGATAGGGTGATAAATAACGTCGTCCAATGCCATATGAGCACCATCATGCATCTCAGTGGATCATCGTGCAAACTCAAGCTTTGGCTGTCCTGGTACTTTAAAGAGAATGTTTCCTCCATAGCAATCAAAGAAAGCATGGTACTTACTTAGCCAGTCCATCCAAAGAACAACATCGAAGTTCGGCATGGAAAGACTAAGAGTCGAGTCTTCATCTCTCTGCCATGAATTACTACTGAACATGATCTACAAATAAGGCTAACAAGTACAACTCCTCCTGAGTTGCCGAGTCATCTGCAGTGATGACAAGGGTAACAATATATCTTATGGGGGGAGGAGAGCATTGGAACAGATTCAAGGGAGATACAAATCAAGCAGTCAAAAAGGGTACGGAATTAGAATTCATAGCAGGTGATTTAAAAAATGGATGAGATTCTATACTCTAATCCTATTTGCAGGCTTGCTCGGTATATTAACGTAACCGAAATAATATACTCTAGACCTGCATTGGCCACCATAAAAATATGTCACATCCCAGTCTCAAAATACGTAGGACTAGGAGTACGTAGCATGTCAGCCGTATGTATATGACACTCCAATATGTTAGAAAAATCATAACATACACGGACGCTGTATATAAATAAATAATTCACAAGTGGTACATATATTGTCATCACAAGTCACACACATCTATATCACATCCACAGACACAAGTAAAGGAATATCAAAATAAATAACTGAAAGTCTCAAGTTCGGGGTATGAAAAGAAATAATAGTTGGGTGGAGACAAATCCACTACCAAACGACTAAATCAAAACTAAAATAATATAGGAGGATGGAACTCCAATATAAAATAAAATGTCAAATAAAAGATATATCAGTAGAAAGATTTATCAGCTGTAAAGAAATTATGGGTACTCAGAGGGTAAGACCTCTTCAACAGAGAATGATGCGTCAGGTCCCGTTCCGTACTCCTGCAGATAATCTTGATTGTCTATACCTAGAAAGTGACCAGGTCCTCAGAGAGACGTAACAAGATACATAAAAGCATGTCGATAAAATACTGAAAGTAAATATCTAACGTGGTCACCTAACCAGTCTATGTGATATGCAGTTTAAGAACAACTTTCCCTCGTATGGACTATTTAGCTAAAATAATGGGATGGACATAGTTCTCTCGGAAATCCAGGGGCCACTGGCATAACGTCTTTCGATCGTCATAGGCCTACAGTAAATAATGGGATCATAATGCCTCGTGTCTCCGACGGAGCTTATGGGCCAACAAGAAAAAGTGTAAAGGAGTCACATACGCTTACTCATTATTCTCCCCACCCAATGCTACGAACGTGTCAATCCATAACATGCAAATACCTCTAGTAACTGTTAAGTCTGATAAACATGATATTTTTATTTAGCAGTTATTCCTTATCCGTAGCATAACCTATACGTACAGGTGGCCAGTCTAATATGCAAGTATGTGTCCTACATAAGACTCACAACGTGTGTAATAATTGCGTCATGGCCAAATGAACATAATGATGTCTCAAACTCATGGGGTGGTCTCGTAAAACTATGTCAACATACATAATATAAATAAATCCAATGATGACGCAACCGTTGTTGCACCCAAATCTTTCTTGGACGCACAATTTTATATAGCAAAATAAATGAAAATAAATAACAAAAATTAAATATGCAGCAAAGAATGTAACTAAATAGTACTATGGCAAGGTATACTTGCCTGGCAAGCAAGCTGTGTAATATAGACGTCCAGACGATGATCCCAAGGATCCGGAGAGTAAGGACTCTAAAAGAACGTCTTCGAATGCTGAAATAAACATCACCAACGACTTTGAAATCAGTAAATTAGTTAAAAACTTTACCCTTTCGTCCAATTTGGACACCGAGGAAAAACGATAATTTTGGGCCAAAGCGGGATCCACATGTGGTCCACTTTGCACCAAAATACATGCCAAGGGTAAATGTCTCTAAATCCTAAACAACGATACAAACTCAACGGTATGTCCAATTTTGGATTCCGGTGAGTCGATCACAATTTCGCTCGTCAAGTCAACCGTGGGGCCCGTGAATAGGCGGTTCGGTCAACTGTCTCAAAATTATATGAAACTTAGGTCACAGAACCAGCGTGATACAACAGATTCGTTGGCGCAAGTTTTGTCGCTTTCCGATGAGCGTGCACCTACTAATATAAAATTTTGCAAAACGTCGATATGGGAGACACTTTATGGATAAGGGTTGATTCAGGCGTTCACATACGTCCGAATCAACTTTCGCGAAAGCCCACACGTCAAAAAAATATCATACGCACCTTTCGGTACAACTGGTACATGACATGGTGGTCTGGTTTGTCGGGATGCACTTTGTATCGCAAGTTTTCTAAGTTTTCAAAAACTATTTTTGTGATTCTTAACATGATTTTTAGTACTGATTTATTGATCAAATATGTGCAAATAATACATCATTTTGATGCCGAATAGGTTGTCTTTAGGTATGTCAATTTAGACTCCAAGTTCGTCAAATATTCTGGAAGAAACTAGCCTTCCAATATGGCCTCATAGATCGGTTTACAGGTGTTCTGTTTTGCATGAAAACTCAGATTTTTTGAATTTTTTTTGTTGAATTAAAAATAGAAATAAAGTTGTTCGAATAAAACTACTTAAAGATATTATAAGGTGTTGGTGTTGTGGTTGAATCTAACAATTGGACCAAAATTCGATCGCGTATGTAGGAAGAAATTCAGCGGCGAAGATGGGTACCTGGATTGGGTTTCAGTGCCGAAGGTGAGCGTGCGCGTGCATTGGGACGACGGCGGCGGTGGTGCTCCGGCATCCACAGCGGTCAAGCGGCGGTGGGTCGACGAATACGGGAGGAGGAAGATTAAGGTTAGGGTTTTTCGATTACTATATATATATATATATATATATATATATATATATATATATATATATTTATATATATATATATTTATATATATACTGCTACGAGGATATTCCGTGGGTCGGGTCCGCGTAAGGGAAAAGGTTGCTTTGCTGAGTTCTCTATGGTTTCCAAGTCCAATTTGGACTTAAGTTACCAAGTTGGGGGAAGCTCACGTGGGTGAGCTTTGGTAAGTTTTATATATATATATATATATATATATATATATATATATATTACTATTATCCCTATTATATTATCATATTTTTTTTACTATTATATATACTAGACTGTTTTATTTATTTTATTTATTACTATTATTATTATTATTACTATGAATTATGGGTACGTCGTCCGTATACATACTATTCTTCTTATTATTATAAAAAATTCTAGAAATTTAGGGGAGGTTACAGGGCGGGTGGTGAGGGCTCAAGTGGGGAGGGGAGGGGGGTTTGGATTAGTTAGGAGGATTATGATTACGGTTATGATAATGATTATGATTATGGAGGGATAGATTAGTCATTTCAACATGTCACGCCCCAGTCCCAAAAATACGTAGGACTAGGACATGTAACCATGCCAGCCGCATGGATATGGCAACTCCAATATATGGAAACCAAATCCACACGTACGCTGTAATATGAATATAAAATCCACAAGTGGTATAAAATGTAATACAAGTCACAGGGTAAAATCTAAATCTCATCCACCAAAATCATATAGAAAGAAATAACCAGTATCTATGAACTAGATCTCAATAAGAAGTATCTAAGGATGCTAGTTGGATGAAAACAAATCCACTACCAACTCAAATAGGAAAAGTAAATACAATATAAGTACAACTCACTCAAACAATATAAGTACCCGCTACCAATCACGGCTCGAAGGGAAGACATCCACGAAGCATCTATATCCTGCCAAATCTGCGCTCCTGCAAATACTCAAGAACAGGTACACCTGGCAGCGGACCAGGTCCTCAGAGGGACATAACAAGTATACTTAAACACATGCCAATAAAGTACTGAAATAAATATCCAAAGGGGTCGCCTACCCGTCTAAAGTGAATGCAGTTAAGAACAACTTTCTAACAAGTGGGCTATCTGGCCATAAATGGGATTGGCATAGTTCTCTTGGAGATCCAGGGGCCTACAAAGGCACGGCGTCTTTCGAACACCGGAGGCCCGCCATGATAATATATAGGGGTCATCATGACCGCGTATCTCCGGCGGAGCGTACGGGTTACACAAGAAAAGTGCAAAGGAGCCCAAATGCCTTACTTGTTGTTCTCCCCACCCAATGCTCTAAGCATGTCACATCCATGACACGATTTGGTCCATAGCCTATCCTTAGTACCCTAGCCCAATCCTGCAACCAAACAAGGACAAGGATGGGACCACCGTACTACAATAGACTATGTCCATAGACCTCTAATAACTGCTAAGTCTTCTAGCATACAAAGTTTCTAACAGCAGTTATTCCTAGCGCACGTCCCACACGTACCGATGATCAGTCAATACGTACGTCCGTGATCTATATGAGACTCACAACTCGTGTAAAAATATGTGTCACAGTCAAATGAAACCTAATGATGCTACATGATAATGGGGTAGTCTCATAAACAAGGTCAATACAATACATAAATAAAAATATATCGCGACATCACCGTCGCGCGCATTTTATATAACAGTTAAAATATATGAACTAAAGACAGAAAATAAAGATGTATGCAACATATGGAATATAAATAACAGTACAATGGCAAGGTATACTTGCCTGGCAAGAAACTACAAAATGTCACGTCCAGATGTCCAATACACAGGACCAGAAGCTATGGCCTCAGAAAAAATATCTCCGGATGCTGAAATAGATATCACCAATATTCCCAAAATAAGCAAAATATCTAGAAAGCACTTCCCTTTCGTCCAATTTGGACACAGGGGCAAAATCGTAATTTTGGGCAAAAGTGGGGTCCACGTGTGGCCCACTATGCACCGAAAAGCGTGCCGAGGGTAACAGTCTCTAAATGGGATAAACTATAGGTCAAACAACTCTAGATGTCAATACGAACCCAACGGTATATCCAAATTTGGATTCCGATGAGCCAAACACAATTTTGTCCAAAAAGTCAACTGTGGTCCCGCCAATTGGCGATCTGGTCAACCGTCTCAGAAATGCGTGAAAATTGGGTTACAGGACCAGCGCGTTACCACGAGTCCAGTGGCACAAGTTTCGTCGCAATCTGACAAGCGTGCACAAAATACGCGCGAGTTCCACAAAAGTTGCGACACGAAATGTATCCGCGGATACGGCCTGATTCCAGCGCGCACACGCATCCGAATTAGTCCCCACGAATTTTTACGTGTCCGGTTATGCTGCGTGCACCATTTCTTACATTTGGCACACTGCGGGGCGGTCCCGTTTGGCGAGGCGCGCTCCGTTTTTCAACTTTTGGAAAACTGGAAAAAGTGGGTGCGCGCAGTTTTGCGACGAATTAAACTATGACCACAGCAACTAATAGCATGGGGTTATTTAACAGAAATTAAACTAGGTCAGATATTCTACAGGTATCAAAAAGAATTACCGAATTCGGATCTCTGTGGTGGGAGATACGAACTCGGCAATATGGGTGGTCATTCTGGAATTCTGCGATCCCAGAATTGGGTTTGTCCGGGCCAACTTGGACGCTGTTTTTCACCTAGGGGCACACGTTTTCTGAGGTTGGCTATAAAACAAATATTGGAGAGGGTTAAGGGATGATCATACCGATGAAGATGGAACAGCGTTTGGTTGAGCGTGTCGACAGAAAATTACGCCGGAGCGAAGGTGCCTCGAGTGGGAACTGTAGTTCGCGAGGTCAGCGTCGACGGGATGGTTGGATGGCTTTGTGGGGCTTCTCTGGCTGCGGTGACGGCTCTAGATGGGAAGGGGAGGGTCTGGAGATTTAGGTTAGGGTTTTTGAGATATAACTATATATATATATATAATTATGAGAGAGAGGGATATGGATGGTTGAGTCCGCGGGGTGAAGTAATGGGCTGAAAGGAATTAATTCGGCTGAAGGGAATTAATTTGCTGCTGGTATAAGGGGCGGGTCCCTTATTGGGTACTCGCTGAAGTGGGCGGCTGTGAGAGCAAACAAGTTTGCTTAAGTTACAAAGGATGGAAAGGATAGGTGGTTATTATTATTACTAGTATTATTATATTATTTGTTACTTATTATTTTTATTAACTCTTATTAAATTAATTCTTATACTTTCTTTTCTTTTCTTTTCCTTTCTTTCTTTAAATATATATATATACATATATATATTTGTGTATATATATATATATATATATATATATATATATATATATATATATATATATATATATATATTCACACATAAGAAAATTTATAGATTAGGGTATTGCACATCGTTAGGCTAGCCACAGCGCAAGGGGTCTCCTACATGGAATAAATTCCAAAAAATTCCTGATGGTCCCACAAGTCCTCTAAGTGCCCGAACACCTAACATAAAAATTATTAAAAATCTATTTCTCCTATTTAGCGCTAATTACTACAGTTTAATTAATAATTAATAAATAAAAAGGTATATACGATTTTCTAGGAAGGGGGTTTTACATTCTACCCAACTTATAAAAATTTCGTCCTCGAAATTAAAATTAAGCCACGATAGAATGCAATGATGGTATAAGATTTGCATTGTTTAAAATGCAAGGCTAGGTTTAAAGGGGTGGGCGATGTTGCACGTTGCACATCCCGAAAAAAAAATCATGGAAAAATCCATATGAGCGAAAAATATGTTTCTTCATGTGTCATGTCCAATGGTGTGGACACATAAATGCTCTTTTGCATAAAAGCGTCCAATAATTGGAAAATTGCACAAAGATGAGAATTGGATGATGGGCATGTCTAGGATAAGGGTATGAAATTTGTAGGAGGACAGTGACTAGGAAAGTGCTCCAATTATCGAAGCAATGGTAAGGCGAGCCAAGGGATACCATGTTGTAAAACTAATTAGGATACCGTATTCTATTTCTAGGTGGATTCGATCTAGCCTTAGTCTCACTATCTAGGCCGAGTATGTCTAATTCTTAGGTGAGGGGGTTTCACAATCCAGCCAACTTAAGACAATGTCGTCCTCAAAATTGAAATAAGGCAGAATCTGTTAATCCTTCATGTACATACGGTAAGTCAATCACAATCTCCTTGCGATAATTAAATCCTAATCATATCCTTCACTCCAAGGTTAAGATGATCACTGCTCCAATCAAAATTCAACCTATGGTTATCTCTTCTCCCTTGGTTCGAATTTATCTATATTAAATCCACATAACATCTTCAAGATTTAAATAAGCATGTAAATTTTACCTCACGATCTCTCACTATCGTAATCTCCTCTAGAAGTAATTCGAGTCCAATTTTTATTCCCATTTCCACTTATAATTTTTTTTTTTTTATGCTTCAACCTTTTTAAATTCCATTCACATCCTCAATATTTCAAATAGGTAGTCCAACCATCAAATTTTAATTCTTAATTTAAATCATCAAATTGAAAAAATTAATTTAAATGCAGTCCACCAATGTTCAAGTCTGAAATTATATATTTATCCTTCAAATTCAAATTGATGATTTTACCTTCAATACTTAAAAATTTAAATCATGTACTTTGAGGCATAAATATTGAGTCCTTGATATCAAGGATTTAAAATTTATCGATCCTCATCATCTTAGTCATTCTTCTAAATTCTCAAAATTAAAATGGCTAGAACCTCTCCCAATTTAATCTTACTCGATCACAATCTAAAAGAAATTCCTCTCGAGTTGACAATGCACTACTACCCAACTTAAAATTTACCCCTCTATCACATAAGGCTATATACCTTAAGAAAATATTCCTTAATTTAATTACTTATGTCGTTCAATCCTCGAACTTCAATGCCGACCATATCACATATGATATGTCCTTAATTACGAAGAATGATCCTCAAGTACGTAATCGGCCTATGGGGTATATCTAGTACTCTCTGTGTATCAATTCATACCAAGCACGGGGTTTCGTCCTTCCGAAATAAGGGAAGACGGAGATCAATAATAAAGAGTTCAAGGGAGGTAATAGAATAGAAGTATCGGGATCAAGGCGTTTAAAGAATTCAAATGAGAATCGTCAAGCAGTTGTGGATTGAAATCCTATTCTGGTAATCCTTTGTTCGCATGCTCGTATTAGTACAGTTATGTAACCGACACGATATGTCAGACATGTCCAGGGCAAGTATATTCGTCTACTAATTACTACATATCTCAATCCACGTAAAGTAGCATTACGAAGGGCGAATCAAGCGCACTAAGGTTGGCCAGACCTTAACACACTGATTCTGAAATGTATTAGTGTGTCGACCCACTAATACATATGTCATGAACAAGCTTGATGAGGAATAAGCTTGCAAAAAAAAACTGGGCTATAAAATAGCAGCATAAGTCAAGGTAGTACAGCAATATAAGTACGCTAGATGATGATGAAAGAAGGTACAAATTAATTCAGGTTTACAAAAAAAACAAACAGAATAAGCAATAATAACAAAGATTCTACAATCTCTACGGTTATCATACAACCTCCTTGTCTAAGTCGCTAGTCAACCAAATAGGACATGGGCCTCTAAATTCTACCGTCTGAATAAACACTGTCGTCTAGTGCTAGCATAAAATTAATGTCATTTAGTTACACTACCTCGATGGGTCAAGTGGACTATGTGGTACTAGGTTGTGAGGCATACTACCCAACTTATAATAATTAAACTAATACTGTGACAGTCTTAAGAGGG